>CM035431.1:48297535-48580035 GCA_020310875.1 Ceratopteris richardii
TCTGGAAAGTGGCTTGACTATATTTGCATACATCTTGATAAAACATGTGTGGTATTCAGTGTGGCCTAAGAGCCCCTGAACTTTCTTTTTGGAGATGAGCCGATGCATCTTGAGAATGGCTATGAACTTATCAGGGTATGGAGCCATGCCTTGAGCAGAGACTACATGTCCTAATAAGGTTCCTTGCATTACTAGGAAAGTACATTTATTGGGTTCCGTTTGAGGAGTGTCTCCCTACATTTCATGAAAATGTGGGAGAGTTGAGATAGATGTTTGTCAAAGCATTCAATCGAGCTAGCCTTACCGATAATACAAAAATTAACTTTCAGATTTCGAGTTCCTCTCTTCTTAATTTTGCATCTTCTTCTTCATGATCTTATATGTGTGTTTGAGGCATGAAATGTATGCTTGGAGGCATTATCTACCCCTTCCCCACATTTTTTCATTGGTATCATTTGTGTGTGAGGTGTAGGGATTCATTAGGTGTAGGTAGGTGATTCCTAACATAGTTTTTTAGGCATAACTTGGAGCAATAGATGCATTTTGTTGAAAGCTTTGAAAAGAATCTACTATTGACTATGTTTGGGTACCGGAGCTAGGAGATATCACTTAATTTGTGTCTGTTGCTACATCAAGTATTGTGAAACACACCTATGTGTAGAAGGTGTTGAGTGAAAGGATAAACCTCTTGTGCATGCATTACTTGACTCTTTCCCACATCTACCATCATTAAAGCACACATTTTCATGCTTTTGATTGGGTCATACTCTCACTTTGATAATTTAATGTTTGTGCATCAAAACAACACTATCTGCACCTTGCACATGTGAGGACTAGCTAGTCTCACTTGTCATGAGTGCAAAGCACCTTGTGGGTCCAACACACAAAAATAGTGCAAAAAGTTGGATGATAAGGCCATTTTTGAAAAATTTGTCTTCGTGGTCATACAAGGAACGATTTAGGTCACATTGCATCCAAAAATGGCATATCCACTAATGAAGACAAGGTCAAAGCTATCATGAATTTTCCGAAATTGAGAATTGTCAAAGAAATTAAGGCACATATGGGACATTTTGGATATTATCATAGATTTATCCACAGCTGCCCAACAGTTGTGCATTTCTTGTATGCCTTGATTACTCTCTAGATTAATAAATGGAAAAAATCCTCAAGTGATTTCATATGATTTACTAGATGCCTAATTGTGTAAACTAGAATTTAGTCCTAAATAGATTGAACCTTATGTACTTGTACTAGCAAGAGAGAAAAACCTTGTAAATGAAAAAAATATCTGTATATCATTGTTGGAAGCATTTATTGATGAGATGAACGTGGAATTCTACTTAGTGTGTAGATGATGAGGCCCATCATTCGACTTTGGGATTGCATTTTCCTGAAACTAAATCATTGCAAGACCTATGACATTTAGGTATGTATTTGTTGTATCTCGCCAAGAGATGTTCATGAATACTATTGCAATGTTTTAGTTATGTAAAGAGAGAACCCCATATAGACCATTCAACTCTATATGAGGTGATTGGAGCACTACAATTGAGTAAAGGTATAGCTAATTATCTTTGAGAGTAGCATACCAAAAAAGAAAAACTCCAACAAGAAAAAATTTACTTGAAGAAGAATTGAGAGATTATAGATTGATAGGCAATCAATTATATGAGAGAGGAAAGGATAATTTCATAGACTCTATATCCATGAAAGTGAATGTTTACCACTTTCGAGATGGCCCATGTAGGAGCTTTAAGAGGACATTTCTCCTGTGAAAGGATATCCAAATGTATTCTTTTTGCAAAGTTATGGTCACCAACTCTCCGCATGGATGCATTTAGTATTGTGTAAGAAAGTAGTTATGCAAAAGAACATAGGAGCACTGGCAGAGAAGATAACAAATATTTTAGAATTTCAAAAAAAAAATGCTTCTAATAGCAAGTACAAAGATGATGGAATTGTCTAGCCATGTGCTCTCAAGGTAGAGATTAAATGGTGATTTAGACAACTCTAGATAGAGAGTTACAAGGTAGAGGTATGTTGGCTCAATTTGATATTTGGGGTAGTGTAGAGGTCATGTATATATAGGCTAATGGAGAGGTGTGGCCTTTTACAGACCAGTATACATAGGTGGTAGAATGTGGACAGCCACAACCCATGTAATCCCCATACATTAATTAGGTTGGTTCAACCGACGTAACAAATATGAATGATTTTTTACTTCAAGGTAGAATATTCCATGGGGGCCCACTAGCCCCCTTTGAGCCCCTAGTCAGGGCTTCCCATCGCTTTCCCAAACCCCACAATTGGGGACCTTGGTAACTGCCTTTCCTTACAATACCTTGCATGGTCCAATTTGACCTTCATCCAACATGCAAGTTGGGATTCCCATCAATTGGGTAGTGCATGCTTGGCTTCTCCTCATAATGGGGGCCTTATAAAATGTGCATTAGTACATAAAATCATGAGGAGTAGAGATTGGTCATATACTAACACTCCCCCTTAATGTTTACCAAATGATATATCAAGTAGGTTTGGGTCCTATGCCCAGCTGTTGAAGATTCTTGTTGAGCTTCTCTTTCCAAGAGCTTTAGAGAATATGTGAGCACAATTTGCCTTTGTTGGACAATATTCTAGCTCCACAATTTTATCTTTGATTAGCTCATGAAGATAATGTAGTGTACTTCTATATGCTTGGTATGAGCATAAAATACTGGATTCTTTGCAATGGCCATACAACTTTGATTATCACATTTAAGTATAGTCACCCCTTAAAAAGACTACCTCATAAGAGGCAAAGTAACCTCCTTTGTACTCTATTTCAGTAGAGGAGAGTGCAAGAGTTGCTTGTTTCCTACTTACTTAAGAAACTATTCTTGAAGCAAGTGAGAAATGGCATCCGAAACTAATGTTCTAGAATCACAATCTCCAACCCAATCAAAATCACGATATCCTTGAAGTGTATCACCTATGGTATAAAAAATACCAAAATCCAAGGCTCACACAATGTACCTTAGAATTTGCATTCGAACACTCCAATGAATGTCCTTAGGTTTGTTGCAAAACTTGCTTAACACTCCAATAACATAGCAGATGTTTGGTCTAGTGTTGCACGTAAAAATAAGACTTCCAATGATCTTCCTATACTTCTTACCATCTAGATCATGCATGTTATCATCGATAGATAGCTTATGATTTACCTCCATAGGTGTGTCAGTAGTCCATCATTCCAAATGCCTTAAGAACTTCTTTGGCATACTTTTGTTGTGAGATGAAAATCCCATCCTTTCTTTGCCATGCTTTAATTCCTAGATAGAAATGGAGTAGAACTAAATCTGTCATTTCAAACTCAATTCCCAAGCTCATCCAAGTTTGATTGATGAGTTCTTCATGACCTCCTATAATGACAATATCATCTACATATACAAAAACAACAACTAGCTTGCTATCCTTTTTCATTACATATAGGTTAGCATCAGAAGTACTTTCAAAACCCATATTGTTGAAAAAGTTATCTATCCGTTGGTACCAAGCCCATGGTGCTTGCTTAAGGCCATACAAAGCTTTCTTCAACCTGCAAAAATTATTTTCAAAATTGGGCACCTCAAAACCTAGTGGTTGAGATACATATACCTCCTCCCTGAGGTGACCATTCAAAAATGTGGATTTGACATCCATCTAGAAAATAGGCTAGGCCTTTTGTGTAGCTACTGCAAGTATCATCCGAATAGTTTACATGCATGATGTTGCTGTGAAGGTTTCTTTAACATGAAAGTCTTCAATTTGTGAAAAACCATATGCAACTAATCTTGCCTTATACTTTTCTAATGTGCCATCTACTTTATACTTAGCTTTTCAAATATATTTAGTACCAATTACCTTCTTCTTTGGTGGAAAGTCAAATAGCTTCCAAGTATCATTTCTGAGAATACTATCATACTCAGACTGCATTGCTACTCTCCAACCTCGATTAGCAAGGGCTTCTTCAATGGTGGTAGGTTCCTTTATTAAGCCTAGGATATCTTCCATTAGAGCCATGTTAACAATGTCTTATGAGGCTCTTCTTTGCTCTTGTATTCTCTTTGGTCTACATAATCCATCTAAGGATGATTATGGTACATGTAAGTGTGGATTGCGGTCATCAAAGAGCTGTTGAGCCAACTTTGAATGGCGACTTATGTTGTGCAACTAAAATTTGTTGGTTTTTTACTCAAGAAATTTCACTATTAGGTGTTTCCTCCTCAAGTTTAGCCTACCTTTTGATATGCACAAGATGAGATATTTCTTTGTTTGATGAGATAGTAGATTTACCTTTATGTTCTACTAAATGTGGTTGTTCATCAGACACTACATCTTGGATGAAAAAAATCTTCCTTGCCTTAGGATCCCACAACTTGTATGCTTTAGATTCTTCATTATATCTTAGGAAGACACACTTTTTGCTTTTTCAATCCAACTTTGTTCTTGTTGGATCAAGAATATGTGCATAACAGAAACAACCAAAAAATTTTGAAATGCAAAACTGAAGGCTTTTTACTAGAATATGCTTCTTGAGGATTCGTCCCCTTTAGTGCTTTTGTGTAGCTTTGATTAGGATGTATATTGTTGTATTGACTACTTTTTCCCAGAATGAATCAGGCATGTCTTGAGCCTTTAACATACAATGAGCCATTTCTACTATTGTCTTGTTTTTTTATCTATTATTGCAAAAACTAACAACAAAATTCTTTTAAGTGTACATACATAGAGAGCATCAATTACCTTCTTCTCAACACTTGGATAAGTGATAAAAGAGGTGGTTCTTGTTCCTTCAACTCGACACTTGGAGTCGTTTCCCACCACTACATTGATGGATTCCCATAGAGGCACTAGGGAACTATACCAATCCTTTTTGTTGGTCCTATGGCAATAAACTCCACTATCTAAAATCCATGGTTCATCAACATGAGCTTGAGCAGATGAGCGTACCTCTTCAATAGCTACCCATAGTTCCCGCTCTATGTTGTTTGCCAACTCTTTCTTCTCAAGATGATATCATAGTCACATTTCATTCATCAGCTTGCTTCTTTCTACAATCCTTGATGTCATGGCCTTTATTTTCACAATATAAGCAACTTCTTGTGGAATTGTTCTTCTTTAGATTCTTCTTCGATCCATCAGAAGAGCCTTTTCCTTTTGCATTGGCCTTTGTTGTACCTTGCCAATTCTTCAACCACATCTCCTCTTCTAAGAGCATAGCACAAAACTCTTTAAATGTAAGGGGAGTTGGTCTTACTTGAGGATTAAGGGTTGTTACTAATCCATTATAATTTTCTAGAAGGATACACACACATCTTTGAGCCAGCTCTTGTACAACACCAACTGTAGCCAATTGATCTTGTAGATGTTTTATACATTTGATAAAATCTACAATTGGAACCCCCTTCAAAGGTTTCTAGAGAGGCATTGGAAGGAGTTAAGAGTCCTACAAGGAAGGTTGCAAATAAAGAGACATCAAAGAAAAAGAAAGAAATTGTAGCAAAAATCTAGCCTCCCTTGAAAAACAAAATTGATCATAGAAAAATTGCATTGGAAGAAGAGATTGTGATTGAGGAAGAATTGAAAGAAGAATAGAAAAGGGTGCTGGTTGATAACGAGCCACATCCTCCTCAAAACTCTAAAGAAAAATTATACAGCTTCCTTATGCATGAAAATGACAAAAGGACATATTATGAAGCTTAGTATTAGAAGATGGTTGAGGATTTCTGTCATAAATCTATGGAATAGACATAAGATAAAATGAAGAATTGTGAAGATCTCCATGGGAGAATTATGGATGCAAGGTTGAGGTAGTATTCATAACAAAAAGAAGTTGCATTATCAGTGTTATACTTTATGGAATAATGGAATGTTATATGGATTTTAATGTCTTGAGGTTTTCAATGTGATTTGTGTTTTGATTTAGCACATGAAGACTCATGAGGGTGTGAACACGCTTGGACTTAGTAAAATATATTTGGAGATATTTAGAAGAATATTTAGAAGATAGTATTTTAGTTATTTTTTGTAAAAATAACATATCACTTTAGAAAGCAATGTTTTTATAAAAATAGTCAATCACAATTTTGTAAATAAAGTAGATTTTTGTAAAAGCATGCTTTGCAAAGCACCACCCTCATGTATCTTCTATTCAGGACCCTATAAATACACATGCTCTGATAGACTCATCCATTAGAGTCTGTGGGTGTAGATTGTACCCAATGTGGTGTCAAGTGCCTTGACTCTTTCTATTCTTTGAGTATTTTTGTGAGATTTTGTTTTTGTACTATCCTCTGTGTATGTGCGTTTACAAGATCCGAAGGTCAATAGTGGTATCAGAGCCAAGTGCATTTGCAGAGGTGGTTTCTTGGTGTCCAATCATGATTCGTGGCATCCGCTCGTCAATTGGAAACCGTTTCAACCGTTCGCTCCAGGTTTTCGTTTATCAAGTTTGTTTGTTTTTGGTTCGCCGATTTGCATTTTTGAATTTTTTCAAATTTGGTACTGTACACTGTGCTCCCTCGACTCCCTGTACCCCCTGTGCTCATTGTGCTCACTATACTTACTATACCCCTTGTGCCCATTGTGCTCATTGTACTCACTATACCCATTGTACCCCCTGTGCTCATTGTGCACTATTCATTGTTTGAGTTCGGTTCAGCTATCAAATTAATTTATCAAGTTTGTTTATCAATTTGGTTACTTTTATCAAGTTATCATTCTATTAATCCATTCTATTAGTTATCATTCTATTAATCCAGGCATCGACTAAGGCATAGAACTATGGCATAACTTTGGCTTCTTTGGCACTCATGGTTCTCTTAGTTCACTTTGGTTCCCTTTGGTTCCCTTTGGTTCCCTTTGGTTCCATTGGTAGCCGTTGGCTATGCACGAACCAATTCTAACTTATGAGTGGCAATAAGGGCTTAGTTATTTCCCTAGTTAGCCTACTTAGTTCCTTATTTCACATGTAGGGGATTTGAACCCACAACCTCACACTTACAAGATTATCTACTAGCCTATTTTCACTTATTGATACCCCATTCCTTTTAATCAATATTTAACATAAATTTTAACACTTTATTCACCTTATTTATTTATTTATTTATTTAACACTCTTTTCCCTTTATTAATTGATTGATTTATTTATTTATTGAACACTCTCATTTATTTTATTTATTATTATTATTAGTAGTATTTTTACACACTATTGTTAAAATCTTTTTCATATGCTTAGTCCTAGGTTTTGATTCTCTATAAAGCCATGGACCCTACCCATAATATCGAGGATTTTGGTACATCACCCCCACCCAGGGTACCAATCGAGCAACAATTAGAGCTTTTGCGGCACAAACTCCGACATGCCCAAAATGAAATTAAGGAACATGATGCTGCACTCCAACAACTACAACGTGATGATAATAAACTAGTTAGGGTGGTGAAGGCCATTAGCATTGCTCAAGAACAAGGCACGCAATCCAAGATTGGTGCAAAAAATTTCCAGTTTTTGCAATTCGATGGGCGAAAGGATGGCCAATTTGTTCTTTCATGGTTATCCCAATTTGATGATTTTTATTTTGACGAATCATATTTTGAACTTGAAAAAGTGAAATTTGTTACTAATCATTTGGTGGATAAGGCCCAATTATGGTGGAATGTTTTGTGGCATAGCACTGACCACCCCAAAACATGGGTCACATTTCAAGAAAAGATCAAGGAGTCCTTCCTTCCTCCTCTGTTCCACTTACATGCACGTCGATCATGGAAAACTTTTAGATGGAAAGATGGTGATACTATGTCTACCTACACTGAACATTTTTGGCAACAACTACTACTTATTCCTTTGCTTGAAACAATTCCAAAAGATACCTTGCAATGAAATTATGAAGATGGGAATCCAAGGGCCAAGCTCAACACACTACATCCCATGACCCTCTATGAAGCTATTTCTTTTGCACATGATGCAGAGAAGGAGTTTCAGTCCACCACCAAGTCCATTCGCTTACAAAAATTGCATCAATGACAACCACCAATAAAGCCCAATTTTTCTTTCAAGCATCCATTTTCTACTTTTTCTTCTCCTACTTTTCAGCATCCACTTACTTTTCAATGCCCTCCTCAATCCAATTTCACAGTAGTTCACAAGCCAACCCCCTTACACCCTAACAAACCTCCAACCCTTCAAACTATGACAATGGATGCTCAGAAAAAGAGGCCCCATACCACTTGCTTGCATTGTGGTAAGTTTGGTCATACTAAAGCTAAATGTAGGTTTTGAACTAGCGACATGAAGCTTGTTGGAGCTCAAGTACACAACATGGAGGTGATTCCTAAATACATTCAATGTGATTGGACCAAAGAAGCATTGGAAAAAGATCTAAGTACCTTGGGTAACACAATTTCTATTCACTCTTTACTTTGCATGCAAGGTACTATTAATGGTAAAGTTGTTAATATTTTACATGATGATGGTAGTTTGCATGATTTTATTTCTCATACACTAGTGCAAAATCTCCAATTAAACCCACTTTCTTCTATGTATAAAGCTAAGGCTGCATTTCAAGGAAATAGATATAATGTTACAAGTGAAGTGCATAACATGCATATTTGTATAGGTTCCTATGTAGATGAATGCACATTCTTAATTGCTCCTTTGTAGTCCTATGATGCTATACTTGGTATGCCTTTTCATCATCATTATAATCCATGCATTGATTATCATACACACACAATGAGTTTTAAGTTTAACAATCAAGATATTTCTTTGTCTGCAAAGCATGAGTTCCAACCATTTCCATTAATTAGTCATACTCAAGTAAAACGAGCATTTAGGAAAGGCTCCAACTCATGTATTGATTCTGTCAATAAGATAGTTGATTACACATATACACTCCCGAATGCAGATAAGTCATTTATGGATTCCTATAAGGATTTTTTTTATGTTTGATTTTCCTTGTAAACTAGCACCTTCTAGAGGATCTCTTGACCATATTATAAAATTAATCCCTAGTAGTTCTCCTCCCCATACAGCACCTTATGGGCATGGACCTTTACATCAACAAGAAATAGCTAATCAAGTTAAGGATTTACTTCACAAAGGACTTATAAGACCTAGTTCTTCCCCCTTTGGAGCACCTATTATTTTAGTAGAGAAGAAGAACAAGACTTATAGGATGTGCATTGACTATAGAGCACTCAATAAGATCACAATTAGAAATAGATATCATATTCCTAGGATAGATGATTTGCTATATACAATTCATGGAGCACGTGTCTTTAGTAAAATTGATCTTAAATCTGGGTATCATCAGATACAAATGACACGAAATGATATTTTTAGAACTCAAACTGGTCACTTTGAATTGATGGTAATGCCTTTTGGACTTAGGAATGCACCTGCTACATTTGCACATATGATGAATAACATTTTTCTTGATTACCAAGCTTTTGTTCTTGTTTTCTTTTGCACATGATGCTGAGAAGGAGTTTCAGTCCACCACCAAGTCCATTCGCTTACAAAAAATGCATTAACGACAACCACCAATAAAGCCCAATTTTCCTTCAAGCATCCTTTTTCTACTTTTGCTTCTCCTACTTTTCAGCGCCCACCTACTTTTTAATGCCCTCCTCAATCCAATTTCACACCAGTCACAAGCCAACCCCCTTACACCCTACCAAACCTCCAACCCTTCAAACTACAACAATGGATGCTCAACAAAAGAGGCCCTATATCACTTGCTAGCATTTCAGTAAGTTTGGTCATACTAGAGCTAAATGTAGGTTTTGAACTAGCGACATGAAGCCTGTTGGACCTCAAGTACACAACGTGGAGGTGGTTCCTAAAGACATTCAACCTGATTCAACCAAAGAAGCATTGGAAAAGGATCTAAGTACCTTGGGTAACGCAATTTCTATTCATTCTTTACTTTGCATGAAAGGTACTATTAATGGTAAAGTTGTTAATATTTTACATGATGATGGTAGTTCGCATGATTTTGTTTCTCATACACTAGTGCAAAATCTCCAATTAAACCCACTTGCTTCTATGTATAAAGTTAAGGCTGCATTTCAAGGAAATAGATATAATGTTACAAGTGAAGTGCACAACATTCATATTTGTATAGGTTCGTATGTAGATGAATGCACATTCTTAATTGCTCCTTTGTAGTCCTATGATGTTATACTTGGTATGCCTTTTTGTCATCATTATAATCCATGCATTAATTATCATACACACACAACGAGTTTTAAGTTTAACAATCAAAATATTTCTTTGTCTGAAATGCATGAGTTCCAACCATTTCCATTAATTAGTCATACTCAAGTAAAACGTGCATTTAAGAAAGGCTACAACTCATGTATTGCTTTTGTCAATAACATAATTGATTACACACATACACTTCCTAATGCACATAAATCATTTATGGATTCCTATAAGGATTGTTTTATGGCTAATTTTCCTTTTAAACTAGCATCTTCTAGGGGATATCTTGACCATAGTAGAGCTTTAATCCCTATTAGTTCTCCTCCCCATAAAGCACCTTATAGGCATGGAACTTTACATCAACAAAAAATAGCTAATCAAGTTAAGGATTTACTTCACAAAGGACTTATAAGACCTAGTTCTTCTCCCTTTGGAGCACCAGTTCTTTTAGTAGAGAAGAAGAACAAGAGTTATAGGATGTGCATTGACTATAGAGCACTCAATAAGATCACAATTAAAAATAGATATCATATTCCTAGGGTAGATGATTTGCTAGATACACTTCGTGGAGCACGTGTCTTTAATAAAATTGATCTTAAATCTGGGTATCATCAGATACGAATGACACAAAATGACATTTATAAGACTGCTTTTAGAGCTCAAACTGGTCACTTTGAGTTCATGATAATGCCTTTTGGACTTACGAATGCACCTGCTACATTTGCACATATTTTGAATAACATTTTTCTTGATTACCAAGCTTTTGTTCTTGTTTTAGTTGATGACATACTTGTCTATAGTGAGAATAATGATGATCATAAAAATCACTTAACAACTCTCTTTAATTTGTTATGAAAAAACAAACTTTATGCCAATCCTGAAAAGACTTATTTCTTCCAAATATAATTAGAGTATTTAAACCATATTGTTTCTAGTCAAGGCGTTCATCTAGATCCAAAGAAAATTAAAGTAATTGAAGAATGGCTTCTACCTCAATTTGTGAATGATGTATGCTCTTTTCTAGGGTTAGCTAGTTTATATGGAAAGTTTGTAAAAGGTTTTTCTTATTTAGCACTTCCACTCACATTATTATTGAAGAAATAGTTAAAAAATTGCATGGGGATTAGCACAACACCATTCTTTTGAAAAACTCAAACATGCACTTTCTCATGCACCTGTTTTGCAATTACCAGATTTTACACAACCTTTCCATGTAGTTATAGATGCTAGTGGTTTAGGTATAGGTGTTTTATTAATGCAAGATGACCATCCTATTGAATTTGAAAGTAGGAAACTTAAACCTTCTGAAAAGAATTATAGTACATATGATAAGGAGCTTTTAGTTGTAGTGCATGCTTTAAAAATTTGGAAACATTACCTTATGGGTTATGAAGTTCTAATCAAAATAGACCAACATGCTATTAAGCATTTATTAAATCAACCATTGATTTCAGATGGACACATTAAATGGGCTTCATTCATACAAAATTTTTAGCTTGTATTCAATATCAACCAGGTAAAGCTAATGTTGTAGCTGATGCCCTTAGTCACTTCCCAACAAACAAATATTGTTTCAATCAATAATATTTTTGAGTTCATATTCATTCATTTCATGATATGATTCCTTCTTATGCATCTGATTTGTATTTTTCACAAACGTGGAATGCTTTCAATAATTCTACAACATTTAGTGAGGAACACTATACTTTTTATAATGAATTTTTGTACTTCCAACACAAGTTATGCATCACACAAAGTTTTAAAGAATTTGCATGAACCACCATATATGGGTCATAGGGGTATACAAAGTACTATTTCTACATGTAAGGAATTTTCCTTTTGGCCAAATATGGAAAAGGATATAGCACAATATGTTTCCCATTGCCTTGTGTGTTAATGTGTGAAAAGACATCATGGAAAAGCATTTGGATTATTAATGCCACTTCCCATACCTAATGGATCATCGGAACAAATTTTTATGGATTTCATTACTCATCTTCCTACAACTTCATCTCATAATGATATGATTTGGACAATTGTTGATAGATTTGGTAAATAAGATTATTTCTTCCTTGTAAAAAGACTCTTTCTACACCTCAAGCTGCTAAGTTATTTATTAGATGTATTTTTCCACATCATGGTTTTCCAAAAGTTATTCTTTCAGATCGAGATGTTTGTTTTTGTAATTAATTTTGGGTTGCATTATTTCAAAGTTTAGGTTCCGAAGTAGAATTTAGCTCTACATTTCATCCTAAAAGTAATGGGCAAAGTGAAGCTATAAATAGTACTATTTTAGATTTGTTACATTGTTATTCTTTAGATAGTGCAAGTAATTGGGATGAGAATGTTGGAGTTAGATGTCTACGGAAGCACGCAAACAACACAAGGAAGAAGAAGAAGCTTGGAGCACAACACACAATATTGAATGTATTACCACTAGAATGTAAAAAGATAAGTAGCCCGTTAGGACAATAGGCGTATATACAAGCCGGGGGAAAAGAACAACCGAAAGAGGAAAAAACGTGCCCCGTTGGTCTTAAAGTGCTCACACACATCACTACCTAAATATATCAACAAATCCCCCCTGGGAGTGATGCTGTGAACAAGGAGCTAGCACTCGTGTATAAGGAAGTGCCAAGCTATCTGGAATCAATCCACAAAAGGAAGTAAGCCCAAAGCTTTGCGAAAAGCTTCAAACTTCTCCCTAGGCAGAGCCTTCGTGAAAAGATCTGCAATGTTCTCCTGCATGGGCACATATGCAAGGCTGATCTCCCTAGTAGAGAACTCTCCCGGACATAATGATAATGCACCTCAATGTGCTTAGTGTGAGCATGGAACACAAGGTTCCTCACAACTACCAATGCGCTTTGACTATCAGTGAAGATGGTGGTGGCAGAAGACGGATCAACACCCAAATCAGCCATAAGGCATTTGAGACACACACACTCAATAGTCGTTGTGAACACCGCCCTATACTCAGCCTCACAACTAGAAGTGGCCATAGTAGGCTGCTTCTTGCTCAAGCAAGATATACATGAGCTACCAAGCATGAAGCAAAAACCACTGGTGGACACATGAGTGTCATAGCAACCAGCCCAATCACTGTTAGAAAATTCATGCAAATCTGGCGGTAGTGATCCCCCTTGGGATAAAACAATCAAACTAGTCGAGTACCACTCAAGTAGCGAAAGATGCACTTAAACCGCCTGTCAATGCTTGACACCTGGGCAATGCATAAACCTGCTCATTTGTGAGACAACAAACTGAATATCTGGTCGAGTAGTGCATAAGTAAATCAAGCATCCAACAGCTTGCTGATAGAGAACAACATCAAATGCATCTCCAACATCATGAAGACTCAATCGTAAACTTGTCTCTGTTGGAGCAGAGCAATCATCAATAAGTGACTACATGAAGTCCAGAAGTGAAAAGATATGTGAAAGATTGAAGATTAGTTTCAAAGGAAGAGAATAGAATCAGAAACTTTTCTTTTGTATACTATCCTTGTAAATAGTTCAATGTATTTAAAAAAAGGATGATGAGTTAGACTCATATATATATATATAGATACGTATTCATAGTATGAGTGAGATATAGATGAGATAGAGAAGACAATAGGTGAGTAGAAGATGAACATTGTATGTATCATCAATCAGATGTATGAGAAGTTATGAGAAGGAAATGTTGCAGAAATTTGCGCGTCGATTTTTCCTCCTATTCTCCTTCTGTGCTTAATCTTATGAGAAATCCTTTTGTACACATCTAAGTCCATAGTTAATCAATCTATGGCTAAAGTTTGAGAGTCCAATTGCAAACAAGCTGAGAGAATTTTGAATAGGAACATTTGTATGTGAAAAGCTCTAAGTGTCTTCTGAAACAGGCGCATATTTTGTGGTCAAAGAAATGGACAGTGCTCAGTGCACAGTGTAAAGTTTTACATAAATGAGGACTCAAAATTTAAGTTGAGAGGTAAGCCATCTATGGCTAAAAGCATTTGACTAAACGGGCTATAGATCGGGAGAACCATAGCTTAGAAGTTACAGGTGTCAAAGTCGTCATTACAGAGAAGCAGTTTCAGACATAGGTAAAGTATTTCAGTCATTTCTCACAGTATACTCAATCATTTGAAGAGATTTAACTTGGAGAAGGTGCGCAACTTCAAGGCAACACATTCTACAAAGTTTTATAAAAAACTTTACACGAATGATTAGTCAATCAGTGATTAATCTGCAGCAGACTTTTCTGAGAATTGATTTTTCTACAGTTAATCAATTTCTTGATAAGTTGGTGATTGTTCTTTAAAATTAAGTGGAGTCTAAAGTTATTCTTGATATAGAGGTGATCTAAAGTCAAGGATAACTTGTTCTTTTGGAGATTAAAACTCTCCATCAGTGGTATCAGAGCAGGTTGTATCAAAATTGAGGAAAGGGAGACTCCGACTGCTGCAGACATACAAACTTTACATCTCGAAGGATCAAAAGGATAAAGTGTGAAGAAAGCTTGAAGGAAGACACATTGAAGTTGTCAAAAGGATCAGAAGGAGTAACATTCGAAGCCAAGGTACATTTATTTCTCATAAGGATTAAAGATTTGATAGTATAGGTGAAGAAAGGATGGGAGATAGTCTCCAAATTGAGAAATTGGATAGAGAGAACTATCCTGCATGGTCAATGAGGATGGAAGCTCATCTTATGAGCAAAGACTTGATAGCTTACATTACATGAGAAGAAGAAAAGCCTCAATTCAGAGATCCTAGTGTTCCATCTAGGGAGGAAATGTCAGATTTGAAGAATTGGATGAAGAGAGATGCTCAGGCTAGGAGCATTATCTATATGGCAGTCAATGATTACTTGCTACCTCACATTAGAGGTCTTGAAAGCGCAAGTGACATTTGGAATGCTTTGGAAGAGCATTTTCAGAACACAACCAAATCAAGGAAGGCTTCATTATGGGCAGAGTTTACTACTTTCAAGAAGAAGGCTTCACAATCAATATCTGATTATGTGACAAAGATGAAGGACATTGCAGATTCTTTAGGTGCAGTGGATGAGGATATTGAAGAAGACAAATTGGTAAGACAAATTCTCACAGGGCTAAGAGGAGATGAGAAGTGGAAGCCTTTTATTTTGTCTACAGAACTTTCTTTAGATCATTTCACTCCTGATTTGAATCAATTGTTAGGACATATGCTAACTTTTGAGAATGATATCAAAGGAGATGTTGACAAGAGTGCAGGTCATGCAATGTACTCTAAAGACAAGAAGAAAGCTAACAAAGGAAAGCAACAATCAAGTGAAGAAGAAGGTACTTCAAGCCAAGCAAACTTCCTAAGAGGAAGAGGAAATGGGAGAAGTAGAGGAAGAGGCAGAAATAACAAAGATAATGTCAGAACTTGTTGGATATGTGGTAAGACCAATCATCTATCTCATGATTGTTGGCATAATAATCAAAGCAATGGTAATTTTAATCAGAACTTTAATCAAAGAGCAAGAGGTGGTAGATTTCAGAGAGGAAGCTTTAGAGGTAGAGGTGGTAGGAATTCTTTTGGAAGAGGTGGAGGAAGAAGCTTCCAAAATCAATCCTATAATAACACCTACTACAATTATGCATCAGATCAGAAAGAAGATTCGACTCTTATTATGAATGCAACATGTGAAGCCTCACATGAAGACATGAGAGTATTTTATATTGACTCAGGTTGTAGCAACCATTTGAGTGGAAACATTGCTTTGATGACTGATCTAGATCATAATGCAATTAATCATATAGTTCAAACAGGTGATAATACAAAGCATAAGGTAAAGTCAATTGGTTCAGTCAAAGCCAAAGATGGGAGCACTCTTTTGAGCAAGGTTCTTTATGTTCCTACAATTCCAAAGAATTTGATCAGTGTAGGTCAAATTGTGGAGAAAGGATATGAGGTAAGGTTTACTAATGATGGAGTTTATGTTGAAGACCCTAATCAAGGGTATAAACAGATTGTTACAGGGAAAAAGGAAGGAAGACTCTTCACATTAAAGGTACAAGGGAATATTGGACATGCTATGTTTACATATGGAGAGCAGAAGGTATCTGAATTGGATCTTTGGCACAAAAGACTTGGACATTTTAATGAGAAAGGTATCAAAGAAATGATAAACAAAGGTTCAGTACTTGGATTGCCTAACATTGCAGGTCAACATATGACATACAGATGTGAAGCATGTCAGTTAGGTAAGGCTCATAAGCAATCATAGAATAAGCATGGTTTTATGTATTCATAAAGACTTGAATTGGTACATACAGATGTGTGGGGTCCTTCAAAGGACTTTAGTATAAATGGTTCAAGATATTATGTCATATATGTTGATGATGCTACCAGGTGGATCACAATCTATGTGATTAAAGATAAATCAGAAGTGTTTAATACACTTAAACACTATCATGCATATGCAGAAAGAATTACAGGCCATAAGTTGAAGAGACTAAGGTCAGATGGAGGGGGAGAGTATTTCTCAAATGAGTTCAGTGATTACTTATGGAATGCAGGTATAAAGAGAGAAGTTACTTGCAGGTACTCTCCTCAACAAAATGGGGTAGCAGAAAGAAGAAACAGGACACTTGTTGAATTTGCAAGATCCATGATGAAAGAGAAGAATTGCCCAAATTATTTGTGGGCTGAGGCTGTAAACACAGCCACATATTTGGTTAATAGATTGCCTTGTAAAGCTTTGCAGGGTATGACACCATATGAAGCTTGGTGGGGTAAGAGACCTACCTTGGATCATTGTAAAATATTTGGGTGCTTCGCATATGCATATGTGCCATCTCAATTGAGGCATAAGTTGGAGCCTAAAGCAGAGAAGTATGTATTCATTGGTTATGATGACAAGCAGATGGGTTATAGGTTATGGAGTCCATCCACAAAACAATTCCTTGTGTCCAAGGATGTTACATTTGATGAGCAAAGTACTTGGTATGCAGGTACATCTAATGTGTATGCAGAAGTTGAAGAAATTATGAATCAGAAGAAAGGCAAACCAAAGGTTCAGATATTTGATGAAGAAGAGAAAAATGAAATACAGGTTGAAGGTGAAGAAGTGCCAAGGTTTGATCCAGAGTGTGATGAACCAGAAACCTCAAGAAGTGGAGAACTTAGGAGGTCTACAAGGCACAAATGGCAACCTACAAGGTATAGTTATGATACTTCATTCTTGACTACTAAGGATTATGCTTACATGATAAAAGCAGATGAAGATCCATCTACATATGATGAAGCCAAAGGAAAGAAGAATTGGGAAGAAGCTATGCAAGAGGAGTATGATGCATTGATGGAAAATCAGACATGGGATTTGGTTCCTAAACCTAATAGCCAGAAAATCATTGGATGTAAGTGGGTTTATAAAACAAAAAGGTTTGCAGATGGAAGTGTGTCTAGGTACAAAGCCACACTTGTTGTGAAGGGATATGCACAGACATATGGAGTGGACTATGATGAGACTTATAGTCCTGTGGCAAAAATGACAACTATCAGAACACTTATAGCAATTACTGCTTGTAAAGGTTGGAAATTATCTCAATTAGATGTTAAAAATGCTTTTTTGAATTTTCAGATGAAGTTTACATGAGCAACCACAAGGGTTCAAAGATCAAGTGTATCCAAATCATGTGTGTAAGCTCAAGAGAGCTTTATATGGCTTGAAGCAGGCCCCAAGGGCATGGAATTATAGGCTTGTAAAGTTCTTAAAGGATCTTGGATTTCAAGCATCAAAGGCAGATAGTAGCTTGCTAGTCAAAGCAAGTGAAGATGGATTTATTTATGTTTGTATTTATGTTGATGACATAATACTTACAGGAACAGATGATAAAGGTATACAAATGATTAAGAAACAGATGGAGAAAGAGTTCAAAATTAGTGACTTGGGAAATTTGTCATTCTTCTTGGGAATGGAGATTTCATATACTCAACATGGAGTATATGTAACCCAAAGAAAGGTATCTTAAAAATTTGCTAACCAAGTTTAAAATGGAAGATTGCAGGAAAGCACCAACTCCAATGGAAGTTAATCATAGATTGACTAAATATGGAGGAGAAGAATTCAAAGATATGAAGCTTTATCAGAGTTTGGTGGGTAGCCTGATTTATGCTACATTAACAAGACCAAATTTGTCATATGCAGTTGGAGTTCTATCTCAATTCATGTATTGTCCTAGAAAGGAACATTGGATTGCAGGACAAAGAGTACTTAGGTACATCAAGGGTACACTCAAAGAAGGGTTGTACTATGGGTTTACCTAAGATACAAGAGTCAAAATATATAGTGATGCAGATTGGGCAGGTAATATGGATGATAGAAGATCAACAAATGGATATTTGTGCTATGTGGGAGACAAACTAATATCATGGTGTTTTTCTAAGAAGCAACATACAGTTGCTTTATCATCTACAGAAGCAGAATACAAAGGCATGGTGGAAGCTGCAAAGGAAGTAATTTGGCTAAAAACACTTATGAAGAGTTTTGATGTGATTCAGAGTACTCCTATCATTTGTGGAGACAATATGAGTTCTTTATATTTGGCAGCAAATCCTGTGTTTCATGCTAGAACTAAACATATTGAAATCCAGTATCATTTTTTGAGAGAGAAGGTCATTGATAAAGAAATTGAAGTAATGCATACTCCCACAAAAGATCAACTTACAGATATGATGACAAAAAGTTTGGATGGACCTAAGTTGCAGAGGTTTAAAGATATGGCAAGAATAAAGAAGATGCAGGTAATCACAATTGATGATTGAGGGGGAGCTGTTGGAGCAGAGCAATCATCAATAAGTGACTACATGAAGTCCAGAAGTGAAAAGATATGTGAAAGATTGAAGATTAGTTTCAAAGGAAGAGAATAGAATCAGAAACTTTTATTTTGTATATTATCCTTGTAAATAGTTCAATGTATTTGAAAAAAGGATGACGAGTTAGACTCATATATATATATATATATATATATATATATATATATATATATATATATATATATATATATATATATATATATATATATATATATATATATATATATATATATATATATATATATATATATATATATATATATATATATATATAGATACGTATTCATAGTATGAGTGAGATATAGATGAGATAGAGAAGACAATAGGTGAGTAGAAGATGAACATTGTATGTATCATCAATCAGATGTATGAGAAGTTATGAGAAGGAAATGTTGCAGAAATTTGCGCGTCGATTTTTCCTCCTATTCTCCTTCTGTGCTTAATCTTATGAGAAATCCTTTTGTACACATCTAAGTCCATAGTTAATCAATCTATGTCTAAAGTTTGAGAGTGCAATTGCAAATAGGCTGAGAGAATTTTGAATAGGAACATTTGTATGTGAAAAGCTCTAAGTGTCTTCTGAAACAGGCGCAGATTTTGTGGTCAAAGAAATGGACAGTGCTCAGTGCACAGTGTAAAGTTTTACACAAATGAGGACTCAAAATTTAAGTTGAGAGGTAAGCCATCTATGGCTAAAAGCATTTGACTAAACGGGCTATAGATCGGGAGAACCATAGCTTAGAAGTTACAGGTGTCAAAGTCGTCATTACAGAGAAGCAGTTTCAGACATAGGTAAAGTATTTCAGTCATTTCTCAAAGTATACTCAATCATTTGAAGAGATTTAACTTGGAGAAGGTGCGCAACTTCAAGGCGACACATTCTACAAAGTTTTATAAAAAAATTTACACGAATGATTAGTCAATCAGTGATTAATCTGCAGTAGACTTTTCTGAGAATTGATTTTTCTACAGTTAATCAATTTCTTGATAAGTTGGTGATTGTTCTTTAAAATTAAGTGGAGTCTGAAGTTATTCTTGATATAGAGGTGATCTAAAGTCAAGGATAACTTGTTCTTTTGGAGATTAAAACTCTCCATCAATCTCCATAGGAGTGGCAATAGGCTTATAGTCCTCACGGCCAAAATGTTGCAACAATGTGTCAATATATTTCGTTTGACACAAAGCCATTCCACCATCAACTTGCATAAAATGAATGCCCAAATAGTGATGCAAATGCCCCAAATCAGACATCTCAAATGAGGCATGCAAATCAGCCTTAAAATCAGCAATATGCATGTCATGAAGACCAATGAGTAGGATGTCATCAACATATACCACAATGATTAGAAGCACATCATTAGCACACTTAACATATAAGGTGCTTTCAAGTGGACTGTTCTCAAAAGCATGTACAATGAGATAGGCATGTATCTTTTCATACCAAGCACATGGTGCTTACTTTAAACCATCTAATGCATTCTTTAACTTGCATACATGGTTTTCATGCCCTTTTTGCACAAAGCCATGGGGCTGAAAAACATACACTTCTTCATGTAAGTCACCATTTAGAAATGTTGTTTTATTGTCCAACTAATGTACATTCCAACCATGATGATCTGCAAGTGCATAGATACTATGAATAGTAGTCATTCGACAAGTAGGAGCAAATGTTTCATCAAAATTAATGCCCTTTTCCTGCGCATAACCCTTTGCAACAAGCCTAGCCTTATACCTGTCAACTGTTCCATCAGGTTTACACTTCAACTTGTATACCCACTTGGTGTTAATGGCATTCTTGCCAAGAGGAAAGTCACATAAACACCATGTACCATTTTTCATGATAGCATCATATTCAGATTGCATTGCAGCCATCCAATGTTCTCAATTTTGTGCTTCATCAAACAAAATAGGTTCACTCTCATCACAGAGACTAGAGGCAGCCATATAATAACAATCTGATGCAAAAGAGGCACTATGAGAGCCTGAACAAGTATGATATGAGAGAGGTGCATCTAATTTGCTATCACGCAAAGTCTGCACTAGCCATTTTTGGCATAGTTTTTGCCTACTCAATATCAGCTCTCTCATCAACAAGTGCATCATGTAAATCTACATCAGAAATGGAATGATCTGCATCATCGCATGAAACCTACAAAGGTGGAGAAGTTGCCTCATTAGGACTAGGACTAGACTGTCCACCTGTAAAAAGAGGCAGCAAAGTATCATACATGTCTTTGAAGCTAATAGATGTCTCCTTAGTACATGAAAGTAAGGGCTGAATAGCATCTTCCACAAAAACATCATGGCTAACCAGAATGTGTTTAGTCTCTGGATGATACAAACGATAGCCTTTGCTTTCAGAACTGTACCCAAAAAAAATACATTTTACTGCTTTATCATCCAATTTTTTGCGATGTTGGTCAAGCACTAATGCATATGCCAAACAACCAAAAACACGCAGATGAGCAATAGATGTCTTGCAACCATGCCAAGCCTCATATGGAGTGATAGACTATAGCGCTTTAGTGGGACATCTGTTAAGTACATATGTTGCACACATGACAACCTCAAGCCAGAAACTATGTGGTAAAGCTTGACTCTTGACCATACACCTCGCCATCTCCATGAATGATCTATTCTTCCGTTCAACAACCCCATTATGTTGAGGTGTATACGACACTTTACATTGATGTTTTATCCCACATTCAACTAGAAATGCATTAAAGTCAGAAGACATATATTCCCCCCTTGATCAGAATGGAGGGTGCCCATTTTACATGCTGGTAGATTTTCAGCCAAAACCAGAAACTGTTTGAAGCATATAAACACTTCCAAATTTGCCTTCAATGGATATACCCATGCATGACTAGAAAAATCATCGATGAAAGTCACGAAGTAAAGATAGTTCCCAAAAGAAGGTGTCTGCATAGGAGCATAAACATCACTATGTACAAGCTGCAATTTCTGAGTAGCCCGAACTGAACCATCTTTTGGAAAGGAGGAATGCTACATTTTGCGCAAAATACAACCTTCACAAACATGTTTTCTAGGTGCCTCAAGTTTGGGCAAAGAGGACTCCATTTTAGATTTCTGTAGGCATAGCAAACTAGCAAAATTGAGATGACCAAAGCAGGCATGCCAAAGCTTTGCATCTGACATAGCTTGAGAATCATGTACTGCACATGCCAAATCATTTACAAAACTTTCATAGTCTATGATCTTATACATCCCACGACATAAAATGCCAAAAGCAATAATGATGTCGCCATTTGATAGATCATGAACTTTACATCTGTTATCAACAAATTTCACAACCAAGCCAATCTTAGCTAATGCAAAAACTGATAACTGATTTTTCTTGATCCCTGGCACAAACAAAGCATCTGACAAAGTGAAAGAACTACCATCCATAGTAGTCAAAATGATCTTACCAACTCCCATAACAGGATAGGAGGAGTTGTTGGCGCATGTAACAGTATTCCCTGTAGGGGCAGGCTCGAGTGAAGAGAAGAAATTGCATTGTGAGGTAATATGTTTGGTTGCTCCACTATCAAAGTACCAAACATCTGAGTCTACTGCAGACATGCAGTGCTCATGAGAAGATGGGTCAAAACTGCAAATAGTAGTAAAAACCCATTCTTCATCCCGCACAAGATTAGCAGATTGTGTTTTCGGTGTAGAGGCCTCTACAACAACCATTCCGACCTCTTTCTTCTTTGCCTCTTTAGCAGCCAGTTTTGGACAGCTCTTAATGACATGATCATTTGCTTTACATTATTTGCAAAACAATTTCTGCTTTTTTGATTTCTTCTCATCTTTGTCTTCCTTCTTCGAGTGTGTAGCATTTGCAGATTTCTATGCACTAATAGAAGAGCTCCATTTACTATTGCCCTTTTGACTAGCTAGGAAAGCTTTATCTGCAACACACATGATGGACCTGTTCTGCCTAGACCGATCTTCCTGCAATAGAAGAAAGACCAACTCCTCAAATGACAAGGCATTTGGATTGCCTTTCATCATTAAACGAAGAGTAGAAGCAAAACTATGATATGAGTTAGGAAGATCATTGAGGACGGTCTTCACAAGTGAGCTATCTGGTATAACTCCATCAACAAAAATCAAGTATTCTTTCAAATCCTTGATCTTTGTGAGAAAACTATCCATAGAATCACCTTCATTCATGTGCTAACTCTCCAATTGTTTTTTGAGGTAAGCAAAACGAGCCTCATTCCTAGCCTGGTACAATGTGGTAAGTGTATCCCAAGCATCGTTAGCTGTTCTCCAAGAACGAATGTGAGGAATAATGGCATGTTTGACTGACAAAGTTATTAATGCATGTGCCTGAGCATCTCTGCCATCCCAAGGAATTTGCTCTACAGTAGGTGCAACAGAAACAGTAGCATGAACAGGAATCTATAGAATATCATCATCTTCAACACCATCTCCATCAGCTCTAGCACCTGTATTTATAGCACCTGTATTTATAGCACCTGTATTTATAGCACCTGTATTTGTAGGTGTAACAGGATGCCTTTCAACACCCTGCACAATATTCCATAGTCCTTTTGTGACCAATACATGACACATCATATAAGCCCACAATGGGTAATTCGTACCATCCAACTTATCCTCAACAACCAACATACAAAATACATCATTGCTTTCAGCCATGACTAAAATACCTTGATGTAGAAAAATGACTATATCTGAAAAAGTTGAACAGAACTACCCAAATGAGTTCTGCTAGACCTGTAGCAGACTTTGAGACGCTTATGCTGGCAAAAAAAAAACTGGTATATATCTTTGCTGCAAAGCACTATGATAGTGCGTTCGGAGGCCAAAATGAGCTCAGATCGCGATTTCAATACTACAAAGTGAAGATGTTTTGATCTCTGAAACACCCTGAGTATGCTTACCAAATTTCATGCGATTCTGAGACTACAACCAGAGAGGTGTAGACAACACCCTAGATGAAGCGGCGACCTGCTCTGATACCAATTGTTGGAGTTAGACATTTACAGAAGCATGCAAACAACACAAGGAAGAAGAAGAAGAAGAAGCTTGGAGCACAAACACAATACTGAATGTATTACCACTAGAATGTACAAAGATAAGTAGCCTGTTAGGGCAATAGGCATATATACAAGCCAAGGGGCAAAAAACCTCTTGAAGAGGGAAAAAAGTACCATGGTGTTCCTAAAGTGTTCATACACATCACTACCTAAATATATCAATAGAGAAACTTCCTTTACTATAGTTTGCATATAATAGCACAACACATACCACTTCTGGACATGCACCATATGAAATTTTTTATGGTGAAAAGCTTCCCACTCCCATGACTATCACTCAAACTGATATACCTATGGCGGATTCTTTCACAAAAGATCATATTTCTACACTTCATGAGGTTCATGAGCACATTAAAAAGAGTCAAGAATGTTACATGCATAATGTTAATAAGAAACGGGTAGCGAAACAATTTAATGAAGACAACTTTGTATGGTTATGAATAATTAAAAGACATTTGAGAAATATTTCACAACATCCTAAGGTTAAACTTGCACCACGTTATTATGGACCTTTCTGTATTATTCAAAAAATTAATGAGAATGATTTTAGACTAGACATACCTTCTCATTGGAATATACATAATTCTTTTCATATTAGTTTATTGAAATCTTTTAAAGGAACTTTGCCACTAACTCCTATTTTAGATGATCCTCCATTACTTGAAGAGGATGTTGAAATTTTAATTCTAGAGAAAATACTTGATTATGATGTCACTACTACACACGTAGGTAACCAACATAATAGATATTTAGTTAAATATAAAAATCACTCACTTGAAGAATCTCAATGGATTCATATGACATCACTAGCTTCACATTATGATCATTTGATTTTTGCATATCATTCACCATCACATTCCAATCCCATGCATGTTTTTTTACATGGAACATCATTATTATTGTTCAATGATGGGACATGTGAATGGCAATCCATGTCTATTTTATTCTTATCAATTGAGCTCAGTTGCTTGTCAATTGGGAGGCATGTTATAGTTTATGGAATAATGTAATGTTATATGGATTTTAATGTCTTGAGGTTTTTAATGTGATTTGTGTTTTGACTTAGCAGGTGAAGACCCATGAGGGTGCGTATGCACATGCACTTATTCAAATATTTTTGGAGATATTTAGAAAAATACTTAGAAGATAGTATTTTAGTTATTTTTTGTAAAAATCATAGATCATGTTAAAAAACAACATTTTTTTAAAAACAGTAGATCACGATTTTGTAAATAAAGTAGATTTTCATAAAAGCACGCTTTTTGAAGTGCCGCCATCATGTATCTTCTATTTAGGACTAGAAAATACCTATAAATACACATGCTCTGATGACTCGTCCATCAGAGTATGTGGGGGGAGATTGTACCCAATCTGATGTCAAGTCTTTTGTCTCTTTCTATTTTTTGAGTATCTTTGTGAGATTTCCTTTTTGTACTATCCTCTACGTATGCACATGCAGGATCCAAAGGTCAACAATTAGCTTGTTTCTAGGAGTTCAAGGACCTCAAGATATAAGGATAACACTGGTAGTTGTGGTGAAGAGAAAAAAGAAAGAGCCTAAGTTAAAGTAGAAAATGAAGGAACCAAAATTGAAGGAGAAGAAGGATCAGACATAAGAGAAAGAGATTCCAACATAGGAATTGGCAAAAGGGTCAATTCTCATCGAAAAATTATGAAAGGAACTTGAAGAGCAAGAATTGGTGAAGATCCAAACACCAACGAAAGAAGGGATAAAAAAAGTGAAGAAAGTGATGTTGAGTAATTTCTTCTTAAGAGCTTGAACTTTTTATAACCAAATACTCTCAATAAAGAAAGTGGAAAACAACTCAAAAGGTGCAAAGGAGTTAGAACAACAAGATCATAAACATGCTTCCAAAACAATGAGAGGTTTCAACAACAATAGTGAACAAGTTGAGAAAGAAAGAAGAGAGTGAAAGGAGCAAATCAATGAGTTAGTAAAAGAATAGGATATGGAAAGAAAAATCTAGCCAACATATGGAAAGAATAGTGGAACCAATAATAGAAAGGTGAATAACAAAAGACAAATCATCATCTCCAATTCAGGATGTCAAGATTGAAGAACAAGAACAAGAGGAAATGGATGAGGATATGATAAATTTATTTAAAAATTACTGATTGATAGAAAAAATAGGATGATCTATAAGGAAAATTCATGGCCAATATGAAGAGGGGATAGTGTTGTTTGCACTAGACATGGTGTCAATCATGTGCATCATCATTGGGCAGCAAATGGTTTGGGCATACCATTCTTCATGGTCATAGAAAGTATAAAAAACTATCATATTGCTAGAGTAGGAATAAGCCCAAATGAATTTCTAGAATATGATGAAAAGATTGAAGTCACAAAATAGCTTTTTGAAACATGCAACCCAGCTTGGAGAAATAAGTGATTGGATAGGAACAAAGAGTGCAAAGAAATATGGTTGGAAGTTTCCAATAATATGAACATTAATTAAGAATAATGTCCTAATGCTAGAAGAAGGTATTGGCCTAAATTTTGGTAGATGCGAAAAGATGGGGTGATTCTTGCAAAACGGTTGAACTTACCAAAGCTGGCAAGACCAAAGAAAGGAGCATGCCAACAAAGAATTATATGCTCACTACTAGAAAAGTAGTGATTGAAGATTTGGCAGAACTTAATTACCCAACATTTATATCACTTATCATAATACTTAAATTAATTACAACTTGTATAGAGACATTCACAGATAAAAATGTGAGGACGTTAAATTTTATAATGTGTCAATTCCTTAGTAGATGATCTTCCTTTTTACCTCAGTGAGACTCCAAATAGAATTTGCATGATGGCATATTACAATAGGATTGTATTCATGGGTGGTAATTATGTACAAACATTTTACAATGATCTCATTTCACAGGTCTACTAAAGGAAGAAAAGACATTGGAAGATGCTCTAAATAGCTTTATCAAGGATGAAAAAAGTATGAGAGGGAGAAATGTTGTGATGAATGTCAACTCAGCCTCAAAAAGCAAGTATTTGCAAAGAAGAAAGAAAATTTAAAATTTTTTTAGGATAAGTTATTTGAAACTCTATAAAAATGAGGAAGAGTCTTCCTCATGATGATATGTATCACATACAATAGAAATTTTAGAGCTTTCTAGAGTGTAGATTTTTAGATTACAAGCCTAAGAGGATCAGTTTTAAGTATGAACATAGACACTTAAAATGGTATAAAAGACAATTGAAGTAATTTTTGTAGGCAGAATTCATTTTTTTTCAATTAATGAGATATGGAGAGCTCTTCTATGCGTAATTAGTAAATTTGGGACATTCAAATCGGGACAATCAACTGCACTACGTAGTTTGAGCCTATATAAATTCTTATAAGACGAGGCTGGGATCTAGCCCCTTTGTAGCTCAGTGATGAGTAGCACCTCCTTTAATGTCAATCCGGGAAGACGTGAGGATGGTACGAAGACCTCAAACAAGTGATGGCACAAATGTGTGAGTGAGAAGCACACCAACATGCACACACATACACACACATGCGCACACAAGGTAAGACAAAGAGAGAAGCAATGGAGTTCTTTAGATTACTTCAAAAGTGCTCATACAAGTTCAAATCTATTACAAGCTAACCTCAAAAATGAGCTCTCTAGCTCTATTTATAGTTTTTGACTAGCTTTTGGCCCTGTCCAGACCTAGTGTCCGGCCTAGTTAAAAGTTAGGTTCTAGGGCCTATTTGGAGGCTCAAACAAAGTCTAAAAATTATGAAAATTGGTACGATGCTACTTCTAATACTCCTCAAGCTTGTGGACTCCTCGGCTTGCACAAAATGGAGTTACAAAAAGGTGAAATGGTATTTACAATGATTTGTAGTGATGAGAATCACTTTTATGAAGATGTTGTTTTGGAAAAAATTGAATGGCCTACTTCCCAAATCTTCGTTGACTGCTTAGTCTGCTTGTGCCTTCTCCCCGCTCTGGCTCCCTTCTTTGGCTTCCTTGTCTTGTGAGTCCTTTGGTGCCTTGACTGCTACCAACACCCCCCCCTCTCTCGCGTATGTCGTCTCTGACAGACCCTTGTCTAGCTGAGCATTGGACATAATATTGAACCACATCGGAAGCAAGGTGGTGTTCTTCTAATCGCAACCCCCGTGCTAGGTCTGTTAACAATGCATCCCAATCCACTGGGCCTGGGACGTCTGGATGGGGCACCTGCAATTGATCTGAGTGGATGGTCCTCTCCACAGCAAATAGTTGGAGGAGATGTGAGGGCTTGGGTACAAATATTTTTGAGTGATATTCCCAGAACCCCGTGATGAACATCTCCTCGAAGGTCTACTTGAAGCATGCTGGGAGGTATTTTATTCTTGCATGCCAGGCATTACTACCTTTATTAAGGGGGTAGTGCTCATGTCATATACCAGGTCTTGGTTGCCTGCAATGAAGCCAACTCCTGAGAAATGGGGGTCCTTGATGTTCTTGAATGTCCTGAATGTGTGATCAGCATTAATTCAAAGATTTTCATGCACATTTGTGCCATCACATCAGGTGTGTTCCGTAGTCAAAGGCTCCAGTGACGGATTGTAGACATCATATAAGCAACTATGTGAGTTCCTTGTGGAGGTGCTAGATAGACATAATTTAACCACTTTGCACAGCCTTTGACGTTCTTTACAACAATGGTAAACTCGGGCCACGTGCGTCTTCGGAGGACTAGAACATAACAAGGGTTGTATTTGATAAATAGCGGCATGTTGTTCCAGGTACGAACCATTTTAGGGTAAGTTTTCTAAAAGTCGTATCCGCCAGGTGGGTTGATGAATGGATCCTTTTTTAGCACTCTCCGGGATATCATCAGGGCCGGGTTGTGTGGCAAAGGTTGGAGCCTTGCCACATCGTTGTCGAATCTTTGCGTTGTAATCTGCCAAGAGTACACAATATGGTACATACTGATCATCGTTGGTGCCTATCCATCTGTGATGAGACATACTTTGGAAATATTCTGACTTTATGATAGTGTCTTCCAATTTAGCCATTTATTGGATTTGGACTGCCACTCGATCTTCATGGGTTTTAGCTGTCTTTTCGAGTGTCTGAAGCCATTCAGGTGCTTTGACCTCCAAGGTGTCCATTCCTTCCGAGGTTTACTGACCTCCTGGCATCGGCATAGGAACATATGGTTCCTCATATGACTCATCCACCTCAATGGGTACCAATTCATCTGGCTCTGGTTCTATAAGTGGAGAGGGTTTTCTTTCATATTCTAGTAACTTCTTCTGCAATTCTGCCACCTGCTCTGTTAATGCCTTTACCTCCTCTGAAGTCGAGGTTGTCTCTATGACCTTGGGTTGTCCCTCCTGTTCCCTGAGCTGGCGGCGTAGTGCATCCCGTTCCTTCTCCAAATCATCATGTGCTTCTAATAGATCGGCATAGCTTTCGAGGATTGTCTTCATTATATCTGAGGGGACTGCTTTAAACTGTTCTGGGTCGATCTCGTGGGGGGAGCCTTCCATTGCAGCTTTTAGGTTTTCTTCATTTTGCTTTTGTAAACGCTTGTTCTCTTCAAGGGCGGTAGCCATGTGTTTTGTGAGTAGGTTCAAATTACATCGGACTCTTAGATTATCTGCTTGGTAGACTTCAAGTAAAGCCTCTAGTTGTTTGACGCCTGGCAATTGTGATGGTTGGGGTGTCTCCAAGAGGGTTTGATGGGCCTGCTCGAGCGTGCTATAGCGTTGATTGAGGTCTGCATTTTTGTCTTCTATAGTTGTAAGCCACCTCTGTAGTTGTTGGTGATTCGTAGTTAGTTGGCGATGACGGTCTTCGAGGGCCTGATACTCACTCTGTAGTTGGTACACACATTGATGTAACATTGAAAACACATTATTTACATTAAAGAATGGAGGGAAAGGAGAGGATGCAGGGGGAATGGGGAAGGGAAAGGGAGTGGTGAATGATGTGGAGTCAAGTGGTGAGGTGGGTGGAGGGGGTATGGGAGATTGAGGCTGCGTGGGGGGAGGAAGTGGTGCTGTGGCTGGTGATGTTTCCATGGTGTCAAACATGTGTGTGACTGTGTAGATGGGGACAGTGGGTGGGGTGGATGTGATGTTCGTGAATAGTGTTGTGAAACTGGGCATGGTAACTCCTCCGAATTGGATGCCGAGAGAGAGAGGAATTCCCATGACATATATGGTAATGGTGGAAGTGGGGGTGGTAGTGCCATGTGGTGAGGTGAGTTGTGTAGTGAGAGGTGAGGTGTGTGGTGAGAGTGGTTCCGCCTGATGTTCTTATGTTTGTGTGTTATCTCCTGGTTCTGATACATTGATGTGGATTTGCTTACCGGATCGCATGGGATGGGTAGGCACTCGTTTCTCAAAGCGATGAATATAAGCCATAGCTGCATGAATGGCTTCATCTAAGCCTACCGCGTCTACGTGCAGGTTCATTGATTCAATAAACATGTCATCCACACCTTCCTCGGCTAACATTTGGCTCATGAGCACCTGTCCTGTCTCAAGCGACAGTTTGTGTTGTTCTTGGACTCACTTCATGGTTTCATAAAATCTTTTTATTTGGGCCGAGTAGGCTGGGGCACTTGCTAGTTTTGAAAGTTCGTCATATTCTTGCTCATACTCCTCGTTTGCTTCTTCTTCTTCTGTCTCTTCTTCATCCTCTTCTACTTCTACTACTTCTGGTTGGGTCGGGGTTGAAGTTGTAGTAGTGGGTTGTGGTCCTTAGGTCTGCTCTGCTTCTGTCTCCAGGTTAGACTCATTTATCATGCGGGCAATTTCTTCATCTATCAAATCGGCTAGGGTGTAGCTTTGTGGGAACTCCAAGTCCGATGGAATCGGAGGGAACACCAGATTGCACTTGGTCTGGGTAGGCGAATGGTAAATGGTCAGACATGTCGCGTTTGTGGAGGGGTTACCTCTGGTGTGGTGGTGGCTCCCCTTGCTTGGGCACACGGTAATTGCACTCCCCCTCTCATTTTCTTCGGCGGAGGACCCGCCGTTGATAGCCGTCTTTGGAATTCTTGGGCCCTAGACCATACTAGTGCTCTTTGAATGGGCACGTCGTAAGCTAAGCACCTATAAATTATTTTTGTCAGAGCACAGCATCCATGAAGCACATTCTTCTATTTCTTATTCCATCGTTGATGGGCTAGGTGGATTTGATCGATGATCCAGTGCGGCATATTGATGGTGAGATTCTCTATCTCTGCCAAGTACAAGCTGAACCAGATCTTTTTTGGTGGCATTGTGAAGCGTTCTTGGGCGGGGAAAGTGAAGTGCTGCATGATCATTAGTAGGTGGAGAGCGATGGTTGGTGTCATTGCTACCATGTCCTTCAATTTGTTGAGATCCTTGTGCTTCATCCTGCCTGGAATCATTGTTTCTTTCTCAGTGGGAATATGCATATCTTGCATGTTCAATGCTTCTCGTACTAGGTTGAGAGTCAGTTTGAATCTATTTGAGCTCGTGGCCTGGTATCAATGAGGGTAGCACGAATGTACTATCGCCTCCTTTAGCCCTGCTAGGGGTGATGGTACTGATAAAGTAGGAACAGCGCAGAAATCTGGCTTAGGTAAATGTGCCCGAAAATAGCCATCCAATCCCACTTTGGTCCATACTGTTGGAGAATTCCTCTCCTAATCGCAGCGGAAGTGTAGAAGACCTTCTCATGATCAAGACTCTTGCCAAAAGCTGAACCTTCAAATGAAAACTGGTACCAATTGAACAATGCAATGAACTTGAAACTTTGGTCACTCAAACTAGACACCTAGAGCTTTCAAATGAGCTATCAAACACTCAATTTGGAGTAGATTTGGGTTGGCAAATCTTTGATACAAAACAAGCTACCTATCCACTCAGTTAGGTTAAAAACTGGACTTCACTAAAACCTGAATAACTCATAGACCATAAAGAATTTGATAAAATTGTTCTAGAAATAGGAAGTACTCAAGATAAGCTTTCCAATGAATGTTTAAACACTAAAATTGGATACATATGTTGAGAGATATGACTCTCACAAGTAGACTACCCAGAAATGGGTGTGCGGCTGGACATACTCTATGAGAGTGAACTGAACGAAATGACTCAAAACAAATGAAGTAGCTACAAGGGGGCTTCCACGCCTTATTCTTTTATGCTTGAGTGTCCACCCTTGCCTCTTTTATAGCCAAGTGACCAAAAACTCTCATGATGAGTTTGAGAGCTCTTCTCCATCATTTCTCCACTACTTTGGACAACCACTCCTCTTACAGTTCAGTCTTTGGATTTGATTCTCTTTTCAATAATTCTCTTTTGGCCTCCACTACTTGCTGAAATAAATGCTTCTATTTTTCATTTTTGTATTTTCCTTCTACTCGAAGAAAATCCTTTTTGCAAAAATATATACGAGCTTACTTCTTTATTTTTAACACTCCCCCTCAAGCTCACATGTGAGCTTGCACCTTCAGCCATATCCTGCAAGTCGATGTCGTCCTTGAACCTCTTGAGCTTAGAAGCATCTAGGGACTTTGTAAGCATGTCTCCAACCTAGTCATTAGTTCCAATGAACTTTATATCCACATACTTGCTCAAAACCTTTTCTCGAACATAATGATAATGCACTTCTATGTGCTTGCTTCGTGCATGAAACATTGGATTGTTTGTCAAGTGAATGCTTGACATGTTGTCACCATAAATTGGAATGGTCTCCACCTGCACATCAAGATCAGCCAAGAGCTTCTTAATCCACATAACTTCACAAGTTGCAAAGGCTAAACCTCTATATTCAGCTTCTGTAGATGATAGTGCAACAGTAGGTTGCTTCTTTGAGCTCCATGTGATAGGTTTGCTACCTATCATGAACACATAACCTGAAGTGGATCTTCTATCTTCTTTCGAACCAGCCCAATCAGCATCACTGAAGCCTTTTACCTGCAATTCTTCATCATATCCATAAAATAGAGCATGATTGACTGTGTGCTTCACATATCTTAGCACTCGTTTGGCTGAATTTAAATGTTCACTTGTTGGAGCTTGCATAAATTGAGAAAGAACTCCAACAATATACCACAAATCTGGTCTTGTGATTGTAGCATAGATCAATGAACCTATAATACTCCTGTATGTAGTTACATCATGTAACTTCTCTCCATCATTTGAGCATAGCTTCACATTTGTGTCCATAGGTTGAGTGAGTGGTTTGCATTCACTCATTCCAAATCTGAAAAGAACATCCAATAGGTACTTTCTTTGCATTAAGTAAATGCCATCTTTCCCATAGACTATCTCAATGCCTAAAAAGTATTTCAGCTCACCAAGATCTGAAATTTTAAACTCTTTACCGAGTTTCCTTTTCGTCTCTTGTATTCCTGTAACATTACTTCCTATTATGATGAGATCATCAACGTATATGCAAACATATACCTGCTTGCCTTCTTCTTTCTTCATGTAGAGAGAGGGATCTGCATTACTTGGACTATACCCACACCTTGTAAGGTACTCGACCAATCTTTAATTCCAAGCACGTGGTGCTTGCTTCAGCCCATACAAAGCTTTCTTCAATCTTCAAACAAAATTTGGATGCTTTTTGTCTTCAAATCCAATCGGTTGACTCATGTATACCTCTTCTTGAAGTTCACCATTGAGAAAAGCATTTTTTATGTCAAGTTGGTACAATGGCCATCTCCTTGCTGCACTCACTGCAATCAAGGTTCTAATTGTTCCCATCTTTGCAACCGGGCTGAAAGTTTCTTCATAATCGATGCCATGAGTTTGCTTGAATCCTTTTGCTACTAGTCTAGCTTTATGCCTTACTAGAGAACCATCAGCATTTCTCTTTATTTTAAACACCCATATATTTGGAACAATCTTCATACCTTCAGCCTTTGGAACTAGCTCCCATGTGTGATTGTCCTTGAGAGCTTTCATCTCTTCTTGCATAGCTTTTTGCCATTCTTTTTGTGTACATGCTTCTTCATATGCATCCGGTTCTTTGTCTTTGACCACCTGTGTCATATATGCAAAATGCTTTGCAATAAAACTATCATAGCTCAGCCTTTCAATTGGATACCTTGCTCTTGAAGACCTCCTTTCATTTCCTTTTGAACATTGCTTCTTCAACCGGTTCAACTTTACCTTCGGTGTGATCACCTCTTCATACTCTTCTTCACTTGCATTTGAATCACTATTTTGGGCAGCACTTTCAGCTTTAGATCTTTCATAAGCTGATGTTGGTGATGAGGAATGACTCTTTAGCCTCCCCTTCCATGTTGAGCTTTCTCCAAGTGATGTAGAAGCTTCTGGACCTGACATTTGAGTGCTTGTTTGCTGAAATTCTTCTTGGATAGCACCTCCATAATCTTTGCAATCTTCTTCAAGAATCTTCTCTTTCCCTTTGTCTCCAAACCATGGTCTTAGCTCATCAAATACCACATCTCGTGAGACTCGTAGCTCCTTTGTCACCGGATTGTAGCACCTATATCCCTTTTGCTCCGATGAATATCCAATAAAAATACATTTTTTGGACTTTGCCTCCATCTTTGTCCTTAGTTCTTGAGGGATGTGAACATAACACACACATCCAAAAACTTTGAGATGTGTAAGGTCAGGCTTCTTACCGAAATAAACCTCCTCGGGAGTTAGATTATGCACTCCAGCCGTTGTGCACTTGTTCATCAAATAAACGGCCGTACTAGTTGCTTCAGCCCAATAGTTTAGTGGCATCTTCATCTCGTTGAGCATGCATCTTGCAACTTCTGTGATATGTCGATTTTTCCTTTCAGTTTTTCCATTTTGTTGAGGTGTGTACCTACATGTAAATTGTCTCTTGATGGCATTTTCATAAAGAAAATCTGAAAATTCTTTGGAGAAATATTCTCCTCCTCCATCGGACCTCAAGGTCTTTATGTAGCGTCTTGTTTCATTTTCTACCTGTGCTTTAAATCTCTTGAACATGGAGAACACATCTGATTTTTGTTTTATGCAAAACATCCATACTTTCCTTGAATGATCATCAATAAAAGTGACAAAATATCTATTACCAGCCACTGATGGTTGTTGTGATGGTCCCCATACATCCGTGTGTATCAAGTCGAGGACATTCCTTGCCACATAGTTGCTTTTTTTGAATGGTTGTCGAGTTTGCTTTCGTAGTTGGCATGCTTCACAAAACTCATGTAGTCCGGCATCATTGAATCTTGGAAGACCTCTTACCACTTCATGGTTGCTCATGTCCTTGAGCTTGGGAATGTTGATATGTCCAAACCTTTTGTGCCACAAATCGATTTCAGCAATCCTCTTGTTTCCAAACTGAATATACATCACCTTTCCATGCGGTTGTTGAATGTCCAAAGTGAACATCCTTCCTTCTTTCCTTCCTTGAGCAATGATCTTGAATCTTTCTTTTGGATTCTTTATAAAGCAGCCTTTTTCATTGAAGATAACATGATATCCTTTCTCTACCATTTGTCCTATTGAAATCAAATTCTTTGCAATAGTAGGAACATGAAGAACATCAGCCAATACCTTCTTGTCTCCAAGCTTGATATCTCCAACATGCTCAATTGCGTGTTGAGTTTCATCGCCGGTCTCCACACATCCTTTTCCACTTGGAGCTTGTAGCTTTGTGAACAAATCTCCTTGGCATGTCATATGGTTGTTGCAACCTGAATCTATGAACCATTTTTGGTCATCACTTCTTGAGTTGTTGTAGTCATGTTTCATGGCAAGCATGGTTTGCTTGTCTCCTTCACTTGATGTACTCGCATAGTTATTTTGGCTCCTTTGGTTGCCTCCATTCATCCTCCATTCTTTTGCCAACAATCATTTGCATAATGTCCTAGTTTACCACAATGATAACATGTTATACCTTTATGAGGATTGTATGAACCTCGACCTCTTCCTCTATTTCTTCCTCGACCTCTTCTATGTGTGTTGTCATTTGAGTTGTCCTTGTTGTCCTCCTAGTTCTGTTGGCTGAAATTTGTGTTGTTGTAGCTTCTTCCTCTTCCTCTCGAGCCTCCTCTTGAGTTCCTTCCTTTACCTCTTCCTGCATATAACATTTGACTATGGCTGTCCTTACCTTTGTTGCCTTCTCCTTGTTGAGCAACCTCTTCAGCCACAAGATTTGGTATAATCTCATCGAATGTTGGTAGAGGATCTCTATAAAGGATGTTTGTGATGAGGGGCTTCCACTTTTGTTCACTCCTCAAGCCATTGAGGGCTGTTTGGACGATGTCTTCCTCTTCTATATTGCATCCAACTGATGCTAGCTGATCTCGAAGCTCCTTAATCCTCAATGTATACTCACTAATGCTTTGGTTTGAGCTTTTCTTCATGTTGTTGAGCTCGTTCTTGAGTTGCATCCTCCAAGACCTTGTTGAGGTAGCATACACCTTCTCCAATGCTTCCCAAACTTCCTTGGCTGTTTCTAAGCTTTGCACATGACCAATCATAGTGTTAGAAATAACTTGTGAGATGAGGAACATCACCCTTCGATTCCTCTCTTCCCAATCAGCAAATTGTCTCCTTTGTGCCGGAGTAATGTTGGGATCTTCAAGGTCCACCGGTTGTGGATCGTCTCCACTAACTAGACTCCATAAACCTTTACCTTTAAGGTAATTTATCATTCTATACCTCCAAGATTGATAATTATCTTTGTCTAACTTCTCAACTTGTTGTCCTAAATTAGCCATTGAAAACTTCCAAGATTGAAGTTTACCTCAAGTATATTGTGGCGCTCTTTCTTGAGTTCGCGAAGCTCCCCCTTGATTTGTAGCTTCTCCTTTGCTTCAGTTCAGTTCCAATGCTTTGCCTCTTCAAACTCCAATGCTCTGATACCAATTGTTGGAGAATTCCTCTCCTAATCGCAGCGGAAGTGTAGAAGACCTTCTCAGGATCAAGACTCTTGCCAACAGCTGAACCTTCAAATGAAAACTGGTACCAATTGAACAATGCAATGAACTTGAAACTTTGGTCACTCAAACTAGACACCTAGAGATTTCAAATGAGCTATCAAAAACTCAATTTGGAGTAGATTTGGGTTGGCAACTCTTTGATACAAAACATGCTACCTGTCCACTCAGTTAGGCTAAAAATTGGACTTCACTAAAACCTGAATAACTCACAGACCATAAAGAATTTGATAAAACTATTCTAGATAGAGGGAGTACTTGAGATAAGCTTTCCAACGAATGTTTAAACACTAAAATTGGATACATATGTTGAGAGATATGACTCTCACAAGTAGACTACCCAGAAATGGGTGTGCGGCTGGACATACTCTATGAGAGTGAACTGAACGAAATGACTCAAAACAAATGAAATAGTTACAAGGGGGCTTCCACGCCTTCTTCATCTATGCTTGAGTGTCCACCCTTGCCTCTTTTATAGCCAAGTGACCAAAAACTCTCATGATGAGTTTGAGAGCTCTTCTCCATCATTTCTCCACTACTTTGGACAGCCACTCCTCTTACAGTTCAGTTTTTGGATTTGATTCTCTTTTCAATGATTCTCTTTTGGCCTCCACTACTTGCTGAAGTAAATGCTTCTATTTTTCATTTTTGTATTTTCCTTCTACTTGAAGAAAATCCTTTTTGCAAAAATATATACGAGCTTACTTCTTTATTTTTAACACATACTGATCGCATTACTTCTGCATTCTGATACTTCTCAAATTTGTGGGTAAAGAAGTGATATCATCCCCTTTTGCCATTAAACTCAAGTTCTACCTTCCAAAAGTAGGTGCTCTCTCCCAATGGCCCTGCAACATCATTGAACCAATGTGCGTGTTTCCCACTTGAGAAGTGTGCCCCTGAGGGGGGTCTTGAATAGGAAGCACATGCACAGCTCTAAGTTCTTGAGGTCTCTTAGTAAGTTGTGGTTCTAGAAGGAGGGTTTCAATGTCCACTATTTGGGCGCTAGACCTTGCCTGGGAACTGGTGCCTCCGGTTTCTGTCATGTTACAGCTTGCTTGCTAGTTCTGTGAGAATATAGAAGCATGCGTTAACATTGTAAAGGACAAGGTAGAATAATTTTTGTCCCCATTACAACATTAACATGAAGTGAATGATGAGTTAGTGGATCAGTGAGTGCGTGATGATTGTGTGTGTTGTTAGTCCTATGAGCTAAGTGAAAAGATGCAGTTTGAGAATGATGCAGTTAGTAGGTGGAGATGAATGTACAAATGGGATCGCGAGGTTTATTACAAGCTTTGGTCTGCCAAACACAGTGAATGATTTTGCGTTTTGGTTTTGTGGAGACTCTGGAGGGCTTTATGAGGGTGTCTGCTTGGAAATGAGGCTTTATAGGGGCCCATTTGCAAGTGATTCCGCTCGTGCTCATGTGTAAATGTGCGTTTGTGTGTATTGAATGAGAGTGGGCATCGGCTCTTTGAGTGAGTGAACCCTGTTGTACATGGTGCGATTTGTGTGTGACTAGTTGAGCCCGCAAGCAAGCCTTAGGCAATCAAATTTGTCTTGATTGTGGGCCAACCTTCATCGACTTCTTGGGTACCCAGATAGATTTCACTTTCACAGAAGAATTTATGGAAGTCTTCTTATTAGTCTCATGTCGTTGATCACTAATATGAAGTTGAGCTAGTTGTTGTGGCTCGACCGCAATAGGACGCTCGCCTTTTCACACCCACATTTGTTTTGGTGGCTGGGACACCTTGCTTCGTACTTTCTTTTGGCTTCGAGCATAAGTCGTCTGCTTCTTCTGCCTTTTATCTGTCTTTGATCGCTGCATCCCGATGGCCTTTGGAAAAGAAGGGAGTTCCATTGCATCCTTGACTTCTGTGTTGCGATAATCATCCCTCTGCATCACATAGTTTTGGACAAGAATAGCATGGTCATCTTCATGTGTACTCCTGGAAGGACCAGGAGTGTGTGCCTTCCCTAGTTCCTTGAGTGCTCCATTGTCTAACTCAACTGTAATTCGACTCTGATTCACCCATACCTGAAGAAGTCCACTTCTTAGGTTTAGGTTGACTGCATGATCATAGATCCAGTCTTGACCCAAGACAAGAGGTTCAGTGAGATCCTCATCTTGACACACTAGTACGTTAACTGTCAGTAAAATGTCTTGAAGGCATTCAAGAAGTGAGTCCCTCTATCACTGACTAGCTCTATAGGTAGCCCATATCTAGTGAACACATTCTCAAATAAGAACTTAGCGGTCGTCTGAGCATCACTCTTTGTCGTAGCTTTTACCTCTACCCATTGGGTTAGATAGTCTGTGGCCACAATGATATATTCAGCATGTGAACCCTTAGCTGGGGGATTAGTAGGACCAACAAAGTCTATTCCCCACTTAGAGAATGCACGCCCACCCATCATAGGTTTTAGAGGCATCTCATCTTTGCGTACAGGATACTGAGTTCGCTGACAAACGTCACACCGTTTCACATAGGTATGTGCATCCATGTGAAGGGTTGGCCACCACAACCCTGCAAATAGGATTGCTCTAATCACTCGATCTGGTCCAAAATGTCCTCCTGCTACACCCTCGTGAGCAGTTTCCAAGATCTTTAAATATTCACTCTCATGGACACAGAGTCTGAGGTAACCATCTTTACCACGCTTGTATAGATTATCACCAATGAGTGAGTAATCTAGGGATTCTTGTTCTAGATTTCTTTGTCTGGCCAATGTCATATCTTGTGGGAATGTTTTCGTCCTCAAGAAGGCTACTAATGGTTCACTCCAATCTGGCACTATGGTCACTTGATAAAGAGTGGCATGCTCCACGGGTGGTTTAGTGCAACAGATTGGGCATTCTTTACACATCTTATGTACATCAGCTTCCATAGTAGGCCAATGTACTCTGAATCTCCTTAGTGTCTATAAAGTTCTTTGCCTCGAATGGTGTTGCTCTAATGCACCTACATGTGTTGATTGCAACCATTTTGCATACTCGTCCTCTTCCACACAACAAGCCAATATCCCTTGATCTGTTTGTTTGTACATGCTTCCTGCCATGATATGGTACTTCTGGGCTTTTACTACCTCCCTATCTTGAGTGTTTATGACTGGGTGGTTAGGCCCGTATGTCAATACTGGCACTAATGGCTTAGCCCACTGAGGTACAACTTCCAAATTAAACAAGTAAGCATCAGGAAGGTCATCTGATACTCCTTGTGGGGCTTCTCCAGATGTGAGCCTAGAGAGGTGGTCTTCTCTCAAGTGAGTCTTGCCTTTCCTCACCACGACCTCAAAGTCATATTCCATTAGCAAGAGAAACCATCTTACTAATTGGCTTGTATTGCATGGTTTGTTTACCAAGTACAATAATGCCTGATGATCAGTAAAAAATTTAAACTTATTTGCAAGCAATAGTGTCTAAACTTTTTAACCACATATACCATGCCTAATCCTTCTTGTTCGGTGGTGGTATAGTTCCGTTTAGCTGCATTTAGCTGTTTACTAGCATAGGCAATTGGAAGGTCCATATTACCTTCGCCCGTAGGTTGTGCGAGTACACATCCAATAGCATAATTGGATGCATCCACGCGAACATGAAAGGGCTTATTCCAATCTGGTGTGGTCAAGATTGGTGCTGAACATAATTGTCGTTTAAACTCATTGAAGGAGTTTTCACATTCTTCAGTCCACTCAAAGTTAGTCAAAAGTCCATACAAAGGCTTTGCAATGATGGCATACATGTGTATGAAACGTCGGTAATATCCACAATGCCCCATGAAAGCTTGTACTTCCTTGACATTCTTTGGCCTAGGTAGCTCGGCAATAGCTCTAACTTTTTCCTCGTCTGTAGATATGCCATTCTTTGACACTATGTGTCCTAGAATCTTGCCCTACCTGACCATGAAAACACACTTTTCTGGGTTCAAGCAGACTTGATATTCTCTACATTTGTCAAAGATGTGCCTGAGCTCAGGTATATGTGTTTGCCTAATGTTAGAATGTGCACAAAGATCATCAACATAGACCTCTAAATTCTTCCTCAGGAATTCTTTAAATACATGGAACATCAATCTATGAAAGGTTGCGGGTGCATTGGTAAGCCCAAATGGCATTACTCTAAAGGCAAATATGCCCCACTCTGTGGCGAAAGCTGTCTTATGCTGATCTTCTGGGGCTATGGCTACCTGATTGTAGCCAGAAAATCCGTCAAGGAAACTATATACTTCCTTGCCTGCTACTCTCTCTAGTAGATGCTTAGTGATAGGAAGCGGATAGTTATCTTGGATTGTGGCTGCATTAACCTTCTTCAAGTTGATGCATACACATAGCTTTCCATTCTTCTTGGGCACAACTACGATGAATTTCATAGATGAATCCAGCTTCCACTAGATGATCTATCTCTTCTTTGATCTTGGCAGCATAATTATCATTGTATGTGTATGGCTTTTGTTTAGAAGGTTTGGCATCTGAGGTCATGGGGATAGTGTGTGAGCATATGTCAGGGTCCACACCTTTCAAGTCCTTGTAACTCCAAGCGAATACATCTCTGTATTCTCTTAGCAAGGCATTCAACTGATACTCCTCTTCTTTTGTCAGGTCATGCCCTATGTAAGTGCATCTTTCTTCTCCTTCTTCTATGGCTACGACTATTTTCTTAGTGGTTTCTTTGTTTTCATAGGCCTCTCTTGACTGTGCCCCACGTTTAGGCATTCTTATCATGACTCTCCTGTGAAAAGATGGATAGGTATGTGCTTGAAGATGAAGAGGTCTTGCAAAATCCTTGATCTACACCAGCCAAATGAACTCCAGAAGTATATGGTGGGCCCTTTTAGCTTGCCAATGGATGTATTAGACACCCTATGTACCTTGGAAGATCACTCTCAAAAAGATAGATCAAAACAGATAAGTTGGAGTTAGCTCAGAGGTGAAAACTTACTATTCTTGGTTCATACACCTGTCCAGTGTTTTACATAATTCGCTAAGCACAGCAGCAATTAGCTTAATTCCTCTTGGGGAAATCTAGGTAACTTAAAGAGCTAACTTTCAAGAGTAATCTCATAAAAAATAATGAACCACACACTGAGAATGAGTTTTAACAACTGATGACATCATCCCGATTTTCACGGGCTGCTACAGTTTGAGACCAGTGAGCAGAAAAATCAACATAACTCAAAATGTAGGAATCCAATGATTATGAAAATTTGTATGGTTATACTAGACTATACGTTGAATCCAACAAGCTTTAAATCACTGAATTTGAATAAGTAACCACTGAGAAAAACCTCTGACAAGATGAGTGAAAAAGTTGGGTACCTGACAGAGAAGTGAAAATGCACAGACACTGTTGACTTCAACTGAACATAACTGAAGATTGCAACATTAAAATGACATGAAAATTTGTGAGAATATAGTAGACTTATAGAGCTAACTTTACCAAGTTAAATCACTGAAAATGATGCACCAAGCTCAGAGAAAACATCTCTGCAAGCTGATTGAGAAAACTGAGAGTAATGGCAGTGAGTAGTACACTTCACAAGAACATGGAAAGATGAACTCAAATAATCATGAAAATGAAAGTATATTGCTTGTACAATACAATGACTTACTGATACATATGTGTGCCTTGTAATCACACCTTGATATGGCATAAAGCTCAGCTCTTGGAGGTCTTCACATAGGTCTCTCTAACCACGACTAAAACTGCCATCTATTTATAGTTGAGTTTGGGAGGCTAACTTCCCTCAATCACTCTCCAATCAATCAATGATTGATTTGATTCTCTACCTACCACAAATCACAAATTCGTGGCTCCTCTTTCCATTCTTGATCAAGTGGACTCAACCACTTAAGATTCTCTTACTTTTACATTAAGTAAACTCTTCAAAAGTTACAAGAGGTAGTTCACAAGTGAACTTTACATAGTCTTCATTTTAAGGCTTTTTCTATGACTTTGTCGGACTCAAGCCAATACTTAGGCTTGTCATATACTTGCTCCAACAGCTCCCCCTCAATCCAAGTATGCTTGAGGTCTTCAATCTTCCAAGATTACCTGCAAACCAATCATAGCCTTGAATTTGCAAAGCTTTGTACCATCCAATGCTTTGGTTAGAATATCTGCACATTGTTGATGAGTGGACACATATGATATTTGAATCTCTTTGCTTAGAACCTTCTCTCGTACATAGTGATAATGAATTTCAATATGTTTAGTCCTTGCATGAAAAATAGGATTAGTAGCCAAATGAATAGAACTCATATTGTCACAAAAAATAGTTGGAGTTCCAAACTCCAATCCAAGATCTTTGAATAATGTCTTCATCCACATAACTTCTTGTGTAGCTATGGCAAGATCTCTATATTCAGCTTCAATAGAAGAGAGAGCAACTGTGGGTTGCTTCTTGGATGACCATGAAATAAGCTTTGAACCTGCAAAGGTAAGATAACCTGAAGTGCTCCTTCTATCTTCCTTGGAGCCAGCCCAATCTGCATCAGAAAATAGCTTCAAACCTAAATCAGATACATAAGGATAATAAAGTCCTTCATTTATGGTTCCTTTGAGATACTTGAGAATCCTTTTGGCAGCATCCATATGTGGTTTCCTTGGTGTGTGCATAAATTGGCTTAGCACACTCACACTGTAACATATATCTACTCTTGTCAATGTGGCATAGTTGAGACTACCCACTAGACTTTGATATGATGTGATGTCCTCTATGAGTTCACCTTCATGTGAGCTCAATTTGTGATTGACCTCCATTGGAGTACCTGCAATCTTACAATCTTGCATCTTGAATTTTGCCAACATGTCCTTAATGTACTTTCTTTGAGTGAGAAACAAACCATGATCTTTGTAGACAACTTCCAAACCTAGGAAGTAGGTAAGTGAACCCAAATCACTTATCTTGAACTCTTCTCTCATCTGATCTTTGATCTTCTTCATACCATCTGCATCATTTCCTGTCAATATAATATCATCTACATATACACATAGGTAGATGACCTCGGAATTACTCTTTTTAATAAAGAGTGAAGGATCTGCCTTGCTTGGTTGAAAGCCTTTGTCCTGCAAGAATGAAACAAGCCTGAAATTCCAAGCTCTTGGAGCTTGCTTGAGACCATACAATGCTTTGTTAAGTTTACACACATAATCAGGATAAACTTGATTCTCAAAACCAGGTGGTTGTGCCATATATACCTCTTCTGTTATCCAACCATTCAAGAATGCATTCTTTACATCTAGTTGAAGTATCTTCCAATTCTTGGAAGAGGCAATACTAAGCAAAACCCTAATAGTAGGCATCTTTGCCACAGGAGAGAAAGTCTCCTCATAATCAATTCCCTGAGTTTGTGCAAAGACTTTTGCCACAAGCCTTGCCTTATACCTGTTAATTGAACCATCAGAATTCTTCTTGAGTTTATAGACCCATCTTGAGCCTATTACCTTCATGGATGAAGTCTTGGCCACCAAATCCCAAGTGTTGTTTTCCTCAAGTGCTTCAATCTCTTCCTTCATTGCATGCTTCCATTCCGTTTTTGCTTTGGCCTCTTCGAATGATGATGGCTCCTCTTGGTTTATGTCCTGTGCTATGTAGATAGAATGTTTAGTTACTAATGAGGTGTCAAACCCATACCTTTCTGGTTTTTTCTTTTCCCTCATAGATCTTCTTAGGCCATGATGTGATGATTCTGCCTCATGTCCAAGTTCCTGCAATTTTGCTTTACCTTTAGACTTCCATGCTTTGATCTTTTCCATGTGAGATTCTTCATCATCCTCTGAGGTGTCTTGTTCTTCAATCTTTGATTGTTCTCTACCAAGCTTTGGAAAATCTTCTTCAAGATCATATGGTAAATTGATCTTCCTGCATGAATTTTCATATCATGAATTGTTCTCATAAAAAACTACATCTGTGCTTACCAAGAATCCTTTGTTGGTAGGGTTGTATAACCTGTAGCCCTTTTGATTGTTGTCATATCCAATAAATACACACCTTTCTACCTTTGGATCCATCTTGCCTCTAACCTGTGAAGGAACATGAACAAAAGCAATACATCCAAAAATTTTACAATGATCTAAGCTTGGTCTTCTTCCATTCCAAGCCTCATATGGAGTCATCCCATCAAGGGATTTTGAAGGCAACCTGTTAATCAAGTAAGTGGCTGTAGATATAGCCTCAGCCCATAAATAATTAGGTAAATGCTTTTCATTTAACATAGACCTTGCAGCTTCAACAATTGTCCTATTCCTCCTTCCTGCAACTCCATTTTGCTCAGGAGTGTACCTTGTAGTTACCTCTCTTTTGATTCCTCTTTCTTGAAGAAAAGAATCAAAATCATGGGAGAAGTATTCTCCCCCTCCATCTGACCTTAGCCTTTTTGGTGATTTACCTGTTTGATTCTCCACAAGAGCCAAATATCTTTTGAAACATGAAAAAACTTCATCTTTGTGTTTCATAAAGAATAGGATAGTCCATCTGCTGCAATCATCAATAAAGGAGACATAATACCTTGATCCAGATATTGAAGCTTCCTTGCTAGGTCCCCATACATCTGTATGAACCAACTCCAAGAGATCTCCATGCATATAACCTTTCTTCATGAATGGTAACCTGTGAGACTTTCCAAATTGACATGCACTACACTTATAAATCATATGTTGTTTTGACAAGTTAGGAAGTCCAAGTACACTTTGGTCCCTGCAAATTTGCTTTAATGACCTTTCACCAATATGTGCTAACCTTTTGTGCCATACTTCCAATTCTGTGAGTGTCTGACTACCATAATTAAAGAGAGCAATGTTTCTAGTTTCCTGTAATTCAAATGTGAACAATCTACCTGTCTTTTCACCTTTTGCAATTCTTCTGAATCCTTGACTTGGATCTTCAACAAATGCTCCTGCTTTTGTGAACCTGACTTGCAACCCTTTCTCTACTATCTGCCCAACACTTATCAAATTCTTTGTAATGGTAGGGACATAGAGTACCTTACTGAGTAGGTTGATGTTTCCATCAGGTGCTTTGACATTGCCTATTTTCTCCACATGATGTTTTGTATCATCTCCTGTTTGTACCTCATACTTATTCCTTGGATCTTCTAAATCTGATAGGAGTGCCACATTTCCTGCCACATGATTTGAACAACCTGAATCTATGTAGAAAACATGCTCATCAGATTTACCTTGTGGCATAGCCATGTTCATGATCAATAATGAATCCTCTTTGTTTGAGTCTTCTGTGTAGTTATTGTAGTCTCTCCTTCTTTTGTAGCCTCCTTGATAGTTTGAATGATTGTAGTTGTTGTAGTTGCCATGGTAGTTGTTGAACCTTCCTCTTGAGTAGCCATAACTTCCTCTATTGTATCCTCTACCTCTTTGATTCCTAGAATTCCTAAAGCAATTTTCAGTTGTATGATTAGTTAATCCACAAATAGAACATGAGTTGGAGTCTTGGGATCTCCCCCTGCCTTGTCTACCTCCTCTTCCTCTAGCTCTGCCATGTCTTCCTCTACCTGCATAGTTAGCTTGATATGTACCTGCTTCATCATCCACTTTCTTTGCCTTTCCTTTGTTATCTTTAGACTTGCTTTTATCCGTGTATAAAGCTGAAGATTGATTACCTTTAGAGCTTTGTCCATTTTTGATAAGCTTTGCCTCTTGGGTAAGTAGTTGTCCAATGAGTGTATTGAAATCAGGTACATGCATGTCCATGTACAAATCCATAGCTGTGGTGAATGCTTCCCACTTGTCATCTGCCTTCAAGCCATTGATGACCTGCCTTACAATTTGCTCTTCATCTATTACCTCTCCAATGCTTCCCAACTGATCCGCTATGTCCTTGAGCTTTGTGACAGAATCATTCACATTTGTTTGGGAGCCTTCTTGAGAGTTGTGAAATCCAGCCATAGTTGATGCTTCCTAGCTTTGGTACTTGAAGAAAAGAAAGCTTCAAGTGCATCCCACACTTCCTGAGATGTCTTACAACTTCTAATGTGAGGCAACAAAAAATCTGAGATAGAGTTGAGGAGATAAGACCTTGCAAGTGCATCCTTGGAGCACCATGTGCTCAATCTTTCTTGCTCTTCTTGTGTTGGTTGACTTTTGTTCTTGAAACTTGGCATAACTTCATCTCCAGCCACATAACCATATAAACTTCTACCTTGGAGATAAGCTTCCATTCTTAATGACCAAGCTGAGTAGTTACCTCTGTCTAATTTGTCAATTGATGAAGGAAATCCATCTGCCATGTTGTCCAACCTTGCTCTGATACCACTGTGAAGAGATGGATAGGTATGTGCTTGAAGATGAAGAGGTCTTGCAAAATCCTTGATCTACACCAGCCAAATGAACTCCATAAGTATATGGTGGGCCCTTTTAGCTTGCCAATGGATGTATTAGACACCCTATGTACCTTGGAAGATCACTCTCAAAAAGATAGATCAAAACAGATAAGTTGGAGTTAGCTCAGAGGTGAAAACTTGCTATTCTTGGTTCATACACCTGTCCAGTGTTTTACATAATTATCTGAGCACAGCAGCAATTAGCTTAATTCCTCTTAGTGAAGTCTAGGTAACTTAAAGAGCTAACTTTCAAGAGTAATCTCATCAAAAATAATGAACCACACACTGAGAATGAGTTTTAACAACTGATGACATCATCCCGCTTTTCACCGGCTGCTATAGTTTGAGACCAGTGAGCAGAAAAATCAGCATAACTCAAAATGTAGGAATTCAATGATTCTGAAAATTTTTATGATGATACTAGACTGTAAGCTAAATCCCACAAGCTTTAAATCACTGAATTTGAAGAAGTAACCACTGAGAAACACCTCTGACAAGATGCGTGAAAAAGTCGGGTACCTGACAGAGAAGTGAAAATGCACAGACACTGTTGACTTCAACTGAACATAACTGAAGATTTCAACATCCAAATGACATGCAAATTTGTGAGAATATAGTAGACTTATAGAGCTAACTTTACCAAGTTAAATCACTAAAAATGATGCACCAAGCTCAGAGAAAACATCTCTGCAAGCTGACTCAGAAAACTGAGAGTAATGGCAGTGAGTAGTACACTTCACAAGAACATGGAAAGATGAACTCAAATAATCATGAAAATGAAAGTATATTGCTTGTACAATACAATGACTTACTGATACATATGTGTGCCTTGTAATCACACCTTGATATGGCATAAATCTCAACTCTTGGAGGTCTTCACATAGGTCTCTCTAACCACGACTAAAACTGCCATCTATTTATAGTTGAGTTTGGGAGGCTAACTTCCCTCAATCACTCTCCAATCAATCAATGATTGATTTGATTCTCTACCTACCACAAATCACGAATTCGTGGCTCCTCTTTCCATTCTTGATCAAGTGGACTCAACCACTTAAGATTCTCTTACTTTTACATTAAGTAAACTCTTCAAAAGTTACAAGAGGTAGTTCACAAGTGAACTTTACATAGTCTTCATTTTAAGGCTTTTTCTATGACTTTGTCAGACTCAAGCCAATACTTAGGCTTGTCATAGACTTGCTCCAACATCTCCTATCATCTATCTCATACTTTTTAAAGTTTTCAGGGACCTCAAACAAAGATTCCTCTTCCTCTAGTGTGATTTTTCTCTTCTTCCTTTTCTTTCCTTCATCCGTAGGGGTTACTTGTGTGGTTAATCTTACGTCATTTGTGAGCTCTCCATGTCTCTGAGGGTGAGCTTCTACTTCATAGAAGTATTCTTCATCTGATGCAAATGGTGGGTCCATAATGATTGACTCTAGATCGGAGTCACTTGCATCCTCAAATGCATCAGGGCTAGGTTCGCATTCTTCCAGAACCGAATCTCCTATGATTGGTTCTATGGAGAAGACTGAAATGTCATAGCCATCCTCATCACAGTGGGGTGTCCATTGTTCCTCATTGATGGATACGTCCATTGTTGCTAAAATTTCTGCCCAGCCGTGAGGTTCAAATTCTTCATCAGGAAACACTACAGGTGCGTAGGCTGGGTCTTGAATGGATCTATGGGTTCATGCATCCATGAGGATCCTGATCCTATGGAGTGCACAGACTCTGTGTCATCCTTGGCTCTATGGATGGGATTCCATTGAATAGGTGGTACATCTCTATGAGAGTAATCCTTGAGATTGACTTTGGTCGTAACACCTAAGTGTTGCAAATACAAGGAATTGGTTCCCCAATCTTGTACAACCTGCAACTGTCGCATAAATGGTCTTCCCAAAATCATCTCATAGGCATGGTTCTTGCTGAAATCACATAGGGCGAAAGTATGCTCAAACTCAACACCGCATGTAGTGAGAGTTATTCCTTCTAGCAAGCCTAATGGTCTTTCTATGTGACCATCAGCCATCTGCAATTTCATCCTCGTGGGCCTGAGTGCTGGCTTGCCCCAACGCTTCCATAGAGAAGTGGTAGCAATAGCAACTCCTGCACCTGAGTCTAGAATTGCCTTGGTTGTGTACCCCTGATGGTTAATGGGAAGATAGGTGTTTCCTTCCTCACCTTCACTCATATCTCCTATCTTGTCTAGAGGAATTTCAGGCACTGTTCTATGAGAACCTACCCGGGATCGGGGTTTCACCACTTCTGGCACTTGGTTAGCTACATGTTTCCATAACTCTGGCCTAACTTTGAGTAGCTCTTTTAAAGTGAGGTTGCACTGCACTTTAGTGTTTTTCACTACCTGTGTATTCCTAGGTATGACTGAGTCTTCGTTTCTTACCATGATCGTGGGTGCTCTCATACAAGTAGACTTGGCTTCCCATGGGTCTGTGAAATGGGGTAATTCCTATAAAGAATTAGACTCAAAGTCTAATCTCTCTTGACTTTGTGCACTCTCCTGCTCTCCATAAATGGAGGGAATATCTTGCAGGAATTGGTCATGTGCGTCATCCACCAGTTCAATGGGAGGATGGACTTCACTCTCTTTTTCCCATTTTTCTTCTTGAATTTCTGGCAAGAATTCTGGTGAATACCTATTCATAGAAGAAGAGGTGTCTGGTTCAGTGGACTTGGGCACATAAGCTTCCTGTGGGGGAATGCTTATTCTTTTACTTGCCTCATCTCTTCCTAGGTTTTTTCTTCCTTGGCAGATCTGGCAATTATGCTCTCTAACTTCTCCAATAGTCCATCCAAGTGCAATTGTGCCTTAGCTGAGCCAACATAGTTGAAGAGGCGACTGGCTTCAAACATGGTATGAGCCAATGCGACCATTTTCGCGCAAAGCTTGGTTCTTTCTATCTCTAGGTCAACTCTAGGGTAGCACTTGTCATGATCTGTCACATTTGGCCCTTCTTGGATTCAGGCCTGATATGCCCAAAGCATCATGTCTATGTCTTCAGGAGTGGGGTCAGCTAAAACTCATCCTACTCTAGGGGGTAGTGGGATGGTCTGAGGTGGGTTTTAAGATGGTGGATTAGATGATGATGGAGATGAAGGTGGTGGTGGTATGTGAGAGTTTGTTTGAGAGGTGAGTTCAACAATTTTGGCTTTTGTTTCTCTTATGCTTTCTTCTAAGTCGCTCATCTTTTTAGACCATTGTATTTTCATTCTCTCTCGGCTATCCTTCTAGGTTCTCGACCGTTTCTTGATTATGCTCTCAGTCTCACTAACCTCTGCACTCTTTTGTTGACCTAAGCCTTGGTTCTGCTTAAGTGCCTGAGCTCTCGTGATGACTTGTACTTGTGCAGTGGAAGTTACACTTCCTGTAGCATCTACTACTAACCCAATAACATTAATTGGAGTCATTTTTGGCATATTATTGGGATTCTTTGGGCAATCTCGTAAGAGATGCTCCTTTCCACAATCTTGATAAAAGCCCTGTATTGTTACTGACTGGGGTTGTGTAGGTGCAAGCATTGGGCAATCCCGAATCAGGTGATCTCCTTGACATCTATAGCATGGTCCTCTAGGGAATGGAGGTCTTATCTGCCTAGGTTGAGTTCTAGTGTTGGGATTTGTGTACATGATGTTTGCATACTCTGGATCCCAACTAGGTTCACTAGGTTCTTCACTATAGTAGGATTCACCATGTTCAGGAGACTGCATGTAGTAAGCCTGGGGGATATCAATATGTGTAGAATCAAATCTATGGTCAATGGGATCACTTTCTGAAAGCAAGGGTGTTACTGGCACTATGGCTCTATTCAGGTTCTCTTCTGCATCTGCATATTTTACTGGGATCACATTGGCTGGGGCTAGAGGTTGTTGGGCTAGCACTGGTTGAGGTCTCTGCTGGGCCTGATATTGTGGTTGGTAGGTTTGTTGAGGCCTAGTATACTATTGTGGTGGATACTAGTTCTGGTATCTGCCCTGTTGTGGATATGGTTGAGGGTAGGTTTGTTTGACCGCTTGTTTGTTATAAGGGCAGTCTTGTGCAGTGTGGTTTGTGTATCTTTGCTCTATCGTGCAGTACTGGCTACTAGGATTCACTTGGGGTTGTGCCATAATAGGACACACGCTCCCAAAATGGTCCCCCCCACATGTGTAGCATCGTCTCCCTACGGTAAATCGAGGTATTTGTTTGCTGGAGACACGTAATTTCTGAGCGACTTTCTCTGCAAGCTCCTCAATAGACGTGGATTGCGTGGAAGAGATGCTAGTAGAACTATATGAATCTTTGTAGATTTTTGAAAGTTTCGATTCCTCCCCTAGGTTATCCTCGATGTCGATGCACATGCGTACACACTCTTCTATGGTACTCGCGTCCTTTAAGTACACGTAAGATCTTAACTTTGTACTTAGAAGTCCATCTAGGAATAAGGCCACTTGTTTGGCTGGTGTGGGTAACTCAGAAATAGGGCATCTCTCTAAATACTGCCTAAACCTTCTTCCTGCAAGTCTAACCGTCTCTTGAGGGGTTTGCTTGAAGCTATGAATCAGTGAGGAAGTATTATGCCTTATGCCACTCTTAGACAACTCAACAATGAATGCCTCTAGAAGTTGGTCTATGTTTCTGAAGTGCCTCTCATTTAGTGGTTGAAACCACGTAAGAGCAGTGTTCCTAAGTGTTAGACCAAAGGCATTGTACTACGTGAATAGATCCTCCACTCGTTCAGCTCTCAAGACTTGCCTAAATTCGGCCACATGATCATAAGGGTCTCCAGTGCCATCGAAGTAGTTCTTCATGGACTTAACTAGCTATGTAGGTCTCAAAGTCCTCGTGTGCTCTCTAGGCCTCGGCAAGGGAAAATCCTCAGCATTTCTTAAGTTCCCTGGAACTCTAGTCCTCTCTGTTTCTTCTCTATTCGTCTCTGTTCGCATTTGTTCTCTTCCTATTGGGTTGGCAAAGCTCACTTCTGGCCTATCTCTACTTCTATCCCTTTGAGCGCCATGAGCTTGGGATGTTCCAGCCCCTTGGTGGCCAAAAGAGACATTAGATCTTGGTTGGGGAAAAATAAATTCCCCCTCCCAAGTGTATGCATGTCTACCATGTTCTGTGACCACGAAGATCCTCTCTGAAGTACTGTCTAGATAGGTCACTTTGCCTGGGCTATCCGGATCTTTGAACTCATGAATAGTGATCGTTCCTATCTCATTAGGTTGTTCAGACTTATACCTCCAAAAGGCTTCGTCAGTTTCTCGGTTGAAGAGTAGATCTATGCTCTTGTTGTCCTGGGGAATCCATTCTGGTGTGAGAAATCTAGTGAGAACTCATTTGCCTCGAGGAGTTTTTAGGTTCTACACCCATGTTCCCTTGCTCTAGGTCACCTAAGTCCATTTCTGGGATCACATTACCAAATTCATCCGTCCTATCTGGGTGGCTGGTGACCACATATATGGTTCCTTCTTTGTCCAGGTATGCTCCATTTTCAAACTTGACAGTACGATGTTCAATTCCAACGGGTTGGCCAGGGTTTTGAATCTGGACTACAGATCTTCCTAGGCCATCCTCATAGATGCTAGCACCTAATCGGTTGGTCCTAAGGTATTCTAGCTGCATCTTGTAGGGGCCCTCTACCCTATGTAAATATGGCACTCATGAACTTCCTCTAGGTCTCTCCATACCTTGGGACATCTCTGACTCACTAGTCTCAGAGCTAGGGTAGTAGGAATGATGGCTCAACTGCTCGGCCCAAGACCTAGCAGTATAATTGACGCTAGCCTCTGAAGACCTAAGACTCTATCTATCTCTTCCTAGGTGTCGTCCTGATCTAAGGTTCATAAGCCCAATTCAATAATCCCAAATTTTCCCAAGTACAATTTTTGTTGCTGAGTTCTCTTGTATTAGGCACTTGTTCTTTTTAATTTCCCTTAGGGTGTCACTTCTTGTCCAATTAATCTTCGTCGCAAGGAATACTTAAGTTTTATCGTACTTTGAGTGTGGTCGCTCAATTTAAATTCTTTTCCCTTAGGTTGTTTCGCAACTGTAATCTCCTGGCACTTGCACTTGAGTGATTAGAGTTCTTGGACTTGGTCGTGCTTAACGTATCCCTAATTGATCAAAACCTCTATCCGCACTTAGCCTAAGCTAGGGATTGACAGAGGGTGTTGAGAATTTCCAACCTTAGTTTCTCTCCTCGGTTGCCCTTGGGTGCCCAAGAAGCGTATTCCCAAGCTTGCACTTACTCTTCCTTCGAGTACCCTTCGATGCTCTTAAAGGACCTGAAAAAGTCCCAAAGTTAGCACAAGACTTAGATTAAATTGACACAATAAACCATGTTTACTCATGCAATTCAAAGATCAAACTGCTCCTTTGGCTTTATGGAAGACAATCGTAAAGATCCCTTAGTTTTTCTTCCCCCTGGGTATGGCCACTTCAAAATAGTATATCTACTAATCTTGATATTAATTTTACTGTAACCAGTGGAAGTTTTGGTTGTACTCCCCACGAGCTTTCCAACAAAACAAGAATCACAGCAAACGGATTTCGTATGATAAAGTTATGCCAGTTCAGGGTTTTGGGGCTAAAACAGGGTTCAAAACAGGCTAACAGGCAGACAAGACTTCTCAAATTGCTTTGGGTATCGGCCTCACAATGCTCTACTAACCCTTAAAAGCTCCCCACAAATTGCCAAAAATTAGACCACTATTTTTGCACTAAAAAATTGGCCAAATTTGCCCGTCAATCGCGATCGAAAGCTCTGTCAATCGCGATTAATATGTCAGTCGTGATCGACGTGTCGGTCGCGATTGACAGGTCTGTCGTGGCTGTCAGTCGTGATTGATGGGTCAATCGCGATTGACACGTGGCCCGAAAATTCAGTCGATCATGGTCAAAGGGTTGTTGACTCTGTCGGTCGCGATTGATGTGTCGATCGCGATTGACAGGTCCGTCACTAGGGGTCTATTGGTCGTGGTCAAACAGTCGTTGATTGGGTCAATCACGATTGACAGGTCCATTAGGGCTGTCAGTCGCGATTGATGGGTCGATCGCGATTGACATGTGGCGTGCGCTAATTCAGTCGGTCGTGCTCAGTCGGTCATGGTCAGTCGATCGTTGACTCAGTCTGTTGCGATCGAGGTGTCGGTCGCGATTGATAGAGCCGTCGGCAAGTGTCCGTCGTCGTTTGTCGATCGCGATTGACAAGTCGATCGCGATTGATAGAAAACTGAGGAATTTTAAAATTTCAAGCATACATTTAGGATGCCCTAAGCCTACACATCATGGTTATACACTTTGTTTTGCAAAATAGTCAACTTTTTTGTTGGTCGCGATTGACAGAGGTCAATGCCTTGGGACCTGCACAGTCAAATTTTTTTTACCTGGTAGAGCTGGTGCAGCTGCTGGGGATGCTGATTCCTGCAGAAGATCTCAAAAAACACAGAAAATCACAAGCACACAAACGCTCTCTCGCTCTCTCTCACAAGTGAAATGAGGGGAATGGTATGGGTATGGTGATATGACCAAAAAACTGAAATTTTTGCAATGATGGAGATGGAGGTGGAAGATGGTGGTGATGATGATGGTGATGAGGAACACAAAAGAAAATAGATAAAAGTGAAGAAAATACCTATGACTTCAACACCTCAACTCTACGTCTTACCATCACACGCTCATCCTCAAAGCTCGATCCCCGGCAACGGTGCCAAAATTTGGTGTAGCTCAGTGATGAGTAGCACCTCCTTTAATGTCAATCCGGGAAGATGTGAGGATGGTATGAAGACCTCGAACAAGTGATGGCACAAATGTGTGAGTGAGAAGCACACCAACATGCACACACATACACACACACGTGCACACAAGGTAAGACAAAGAGAGAAGCAATGGAGTTCTTTAGATTACTTCAAAAGTGCTCACACAAGTTCAAATCTATTACAAGCTAACCTCAAGAATGAGCTCTCTAGCTCTATTTATAGTTTTTGACTAGCTTTTGGCCCTGTCCAGACCTAGTGTCCAACCTAGTTAAAAATTAGGTTCTAGGACCTATTTGGAGGCTCAAACGAAGTCTAAAAATTATGAAAATTGGTACGATGCTACTTCTAATACTCCTCAAGCTCGAGGACTCCTTGACTTGCACAAAATGGAGTTACAAAAAGGTGAAATGGTATTTACAATGATTTGTAGTGATGAAAATCACTGTTATGAAGATGTTGTTTTGGAGAAATTTGAATGGCCTACTTGCCAGATCTTCGTTGACTACTTAGTCTGCTTGTGCCTTCTCTTCGCTCTGGCTCCCTTCTTTGGCTTCCTTGTCTTGTGAGTCCTTCGGTGCCTTGACTGCTGCCAACACCCTTCAAGTTAGTATATAGAAAACATGTTATTTTGCATATTGATGTCTTGGTACCAACTCTCAAATTGATTAGAGAATATGAGTGGAATGCTCATGAGCTATTTTCTTTTGTAAGCAAACTCAATGCGATTCAAGAGATGCGCCTATGCGCATAAGAAATGATAAAAATATTATTTTGATGCCCATATCAAGGTTAAGAAGCTTGAAGAAAGTGATCCAGTACTTGTTTACACCACTAGGTGATATTCATGGACCCTATGTCATACATTGCATGTCCCCTAGTGGTGCCATTCAACTAGCCACACTTGAAGGAGATAATTTTCAAAATTTTATCAGTTGTTCTAAACTCAAGCTCTACCCAAAACCCCTCACTAAAAACATCTTAAGATGATTGCAAGTGACCATGAATAGATGACAAGAAGAACAACGAATCAGAATAGAAGCTCAACAAGAAGTCTTAGCACATATGAATAATAAAAGACTACTTTCAAATCACGTGGACCAAAACATGCACTCTAATGTGGATAAAGAAATACCAATGGAGTCATTGATGCAGTACAAGACTTTGCCATGGACATATGTCATGGGCACTCAAATGCAAAGTTGATCAGAGATAAAAAAACTACACATTGTTGCTCAATTAGAAGCCCCTCTAAACATATGGTCAAATTTCTTATTGATATGGGTGCCATCACTAATATGGTAAGATGGTCTCTCATACACACTTTGAAGAATATTGATGTCTTGGTACCAACTCTCAAATTGATTAGAGAATATGAGTGGAATGCTCATGAGCTATTTTCTTTTGTAAGCAAACTCAATGCGATTCAAGAGATGCGCCTATGCGCATAAGAAATGATAAAAATATTATTTTGATGCCCATATCAAGGTTAAGAAGCTTGAAGAAAGTGATCCAGTACTTGTTTACACCACTAGGTGATATTCATGGACCCTATGTCATACATTGCATGTCCCCTAGTGGTGCCATTCAACTAGCCACACTTGAAGGAGATAATTTTCAAAATTTTATCAGTTGTTCTAAACTCAAGCTCTACCCAAAACCCCTCACTAAAAACATCTTAAGATGATTGCAAGTGACCATGAATAGATGACAAGAAGAACAACGAATCAGAATAGAAGCTCAACAAGAAGTCTTAGCACATATGAATAATAAAAGACTACTTTCAAATCACGTGGACCAAAACATGCACTCTAATGTGGATAAAGAAATACCAATGGAGTCATTGATGCAGTACAAGACTTTGCCATGGACATATGTCATGGGCACTCAAATGCAAAGTTGATCAGAGATAAAAAAACTACACATTGTTGCTCAATTAGAAGCCCCTCTAAACATATGGTCAAATTTCTTATTGATATGGGTGCCATCACTAATATGGTAAGATGGTCTCTCATACACACTTTGAAGAATAAAACGATACCTGTTGAAGCTTACTTGTTAGGATTGGGAGGTATTAAAACCCCATGTGTTGGAGAAGTTAGACTTTCCATGCATTTGGGCAAAGGCAAATTATTAGTGAAACGTTTAGTCTATGAAGATGGCAACCTGATTGAACAGGTCATCTTGGGACAAGATTGACTATTTGATAACTCAATAGTTCTAAACTTCACCCATTGAAAATTGATAGTCAAGTGGGAAGAAATAAATGTCATTGTACCTATTTTCACTTCCTTCACAATAAATGGCTTGATACTTAAAGAGACTTGGAAAATTCTTGAGCATTTTTTTGATATAGCCATATCCAAGCTACCACTTGTTACTCACACTAAGAAAAATCAAGTTAAAAAAGTACAAGGGAGGGCAAAAAACTTGGGAAAACACACATCTCAGCTGGCTAAACAATACTGGTTACCCAAGTCTCTTGTGCTTGCACAATAATCAAAATCACGCATATGGGTGCCCAAGAAATTGATAATACAATCTCAAGATCCTCCTTGCATTTGCAAGAAGAAACAAGCTTCACATAAAAATCCACTTCAAAGAAGAAAGTACCCATGTAAAGAGCCTAAACTGATTGTTAAACACATTTAGATACTAACACCATTAGCACCATGAAAAAGAAATATAATCAAGTGTGGGCTCCAAAATCTACCCTAAAGGCTCAGTCTACACCAATCCCATAATTTCCCATGAACCTAGGGTCACAAAAACAAAATCTTGAAAGTGGGTACCTAAACAGTCTCAACTACAATCCAAGAAGAACACAATGCAAACTATGTGGGCTCAGAGGAGATATCCAATTCCTCTTCCTAATCTCATCATAAACTCTTCTCTATCACTCTCACAATGAAGCCACTCACCATCAAGAACATGCACAAGAAGTGAACTGTTACATTATGAGATAATATGTTTGGTTACCCCACTATCAAAGTACCAAACATCAGGGTCTACTATAAACATACACTACTTATGAGAAGATGGGTCATAGGTGCATACAGTAGTTAACACCCATTCTTCATTCTGCACAAGTTTAACAGACTCAGTTTTAGGTGTAGAGGCTTCTACAACATTCACTCCAACCTCTTTCTTCTTTGCCTCTTTTGGATCTAGTTTCCGACAACTCTTTATGACATGATCATTTCCTTTACAATATTTGAAAAATTGTTTCTATTTTTCTATTTTCTTCTCATCTTTTTCTTCTTTCTTTGATCGTGTAGCATTAATAGATTTTTGTTTACTAGTAGGTGAGATCCATTTACCTTTTCCCTTTCGACTAGCTAAGAAAGCTTGATCTAGAACATGCATAATGGACCTGTTCTGCTTGTATTGACCTTCTTGCAACAAAATAGATACTAACTCCTCAAATGTTAAGGCATTTGGATTTCCTTTCATCATCAATCAAAGAGTAGAAGCAAAAATCTAATATGAATCTAGAAGATCATTAAGGACAGTCTCCAAAAGTGAACTATCTTGAAAGACTTCATCAGTAGAAATCAACTACTTCTTAAAATCTTTGATCTTTGTCAAAAAAATATCCATACAATCTCATTCATTCATATGCTCACTCTCCAATTGTTTTTGGAGGTAATCAGCACGAGCCTCATTTCCTGCCTGTTATAAAGTGGTAAGTGTATCCCAAGCATCCTTTGTTGTTTTGCAAGAGCGAATGTGAGGGATAATGGCATGTTTGATAGACAAAGCTATCAATGCATGTGTCTGAGCATCTCTGCCATCCCATTCAAGTTTCTCTATAGTGGGTACAATAGGAACCATAGCACAAATAGTAATATGAAGATCATCATCTTCAACACCATTTGCATCACCTTCAATAACTCTATTCAAATTTTTTAGATGTTGTAAGGCATTTTTCAATACCCTACACAATATTCCACAACCCTTCTGCTACCATGTTGGAACTCAAGGTCAAGCACAAGCATGGAAGCACATCAGAAAGGTGGACACACACAAGAAGAAGGAGCAAGTAGGGAGCTCCAAGAAATACATGTCAATTTTTCAAGTCAAGGAGTCCTTGAGCTTTAGGAGTATTAGAAGTATCATCCTACCAATTTTCATAATTTTTAGACTCCATTTGAGCTCTCAAATAAGCCTTGGAACCTAATTTTTAACTGGGCCATACATTAGGTCTGGACATGGCCAAAATTAGTCCAAAAACTATAAATAGAGCTAGAGAGCTCATTTTTGGGGTTACCTTGTTAGGGAATAGAGCTTGCTGTAGATTTGAGATTTTGGAAGAGAACTCTTTTGTAATCGAAGCTTTCCATTGTTCCTCTCTTTGATCTTACCTTGTGCGCGTGTGTCTGTATGTGTGTGCATGTTTGTGTGCTTTCACTCACACACTTATGCCTTCACTTGCTCACGGTCTTCATACGGGTCCTCACGTCTCTACGGATTGAGAAGTAAAGGAGGTGGTGCTTACGCTTGAGCTACACCAAATTTGGCATCGTTACTAGGGAGATAGCTTCGAGGAGGAGCATTGTGATGGTAAGATTGTAGATTTGCGACGTTGGAAGGTAAAAAATAGTTATTTTTTGTTATTTTTCTGATTTTTCTTCTTCATCTTCATCATCATCACCATCTCCATCTTCTTCCATTTTTTGTTTTTGACTCCATTTTCCATATTTTCACCTCATTTTTCATTCGTAAGTGTGCAAAAAGGAGAGAGGGAGAGGCAAAATGCTTGTGTGTGCAAGTTTCCGAGATTTCCATGACCCTAAGCTCGATGCATAGGCCTCGGCACTGAAATTTGAAGTTCCTGCCAAAAATCTCAAAAAATCGTGATTATGTGATGAAAATCACGATTCTGTGAAAATCGTGATTTTCTATTTCCCGCCTAAAAGCTTTCTGAAGAGAACACGATTTTGAGATCATTCTCAGAATCGTGATTCTCTGGTTGTGCTCAAAATCGCAATTCTCTAAGTTTTCAAAAACACGATTCTTTGGTCACCCTTAGAAGCGTGATTTTTTGGCGATTTTGAGCAAAAACTCGATTTTTAGCCAAAATCGTGATTTTCAGCTCAAAACACGATTTTCAATCAAAATCACGATTTTTTTGGTAATTCTCAAAATCGCGATTTTCTGGCAAAAAACACGACTTTGACAAAACACGATTTTCAGTCAAAATCGCGATTTTCATGTCAAAAACACGATTTTCATTCAAAATCACAATTTTTTGGTCATTCTCAAAATCACGATTTTCAGGCTGAAAACACAATTTTCTGTCAGAATGGCATTTTTCACGATTTTCATTCAAAATCGCGTTTTTCATGATTCTCACTCAAAATCACGTTTTTCACAATTCTCAGTTGGTTCCGAAATCGCGATTTTCATTAAGCTACAAAATCACAATTTTCACGATTTTCAAGAGGTCTCAAAAGCATGATTTTCAAGCTCGACTCAGCATTGTGATTGTCTCACAACATCACGATTGTCTGACTCTCCAAAATCGCGATTTTCATAAGTGCTCAACATCGCGATGTTCATGATCCCTCAAAAGCACGATTTTCATAAGTGCTTAGCATCACGATTTTTTCGACCCCCAAAATTCTGATTTTCACACAAAATGGTGATTTTTCCAAAAGGTCTTGTTTCCCTGTTTTGACCCCCAAGAGCCTCATTTGACATAACTTTTTCATCAAAAGTCCATTTTTTGAGCTCTATACCTCGTTGGAGGTGACCCTCAGGAGGGATTAGGAAATGAAGGGGGCTCCAAAGGATTTTGAGCAATATAAAAAGGAATTTTGGAACCAGAACGCAAAGCTTATAAACATGAGATCTAGTAGACACCTTGATAACGATAGACAAAGCATTATATCTTCTGAGGGAAGTGTCAACCATATAGCTAAGTCTTGGGCACAACAACTAAGTGTTCATCCTTACGTACTAAGCTTTGACACAAGTGATGTAGAAATGCCTTTTAGCATGGGGAAACCTGCAGGGGGCTCAGGCACTACCTATCTACAAACACCAGAAGGTCCATATAAGATAGAATTGGAATATATTCGGACCAACCGATTAGGTGCTCGCATCTATGAGGATGGCTTGAGGCGATCAATTGTCTAACTCAAAAATCCAGATCAACCCTTTGGACTTGAACACCCAGTGGTCAAGTTTGAAGATGACTCTTACATTGATAAGCAAGGAACCATGTATGTGGTCACCAGCTTACCAGATAGGACAGTTGAGTTTGGAAATATCATTCCTGAGAATGAGATGGGAGAGCTAGAGCAAGGAGACCTAGGACGAGAACCCAAGACTCCGCGAGGCAAATCTGTCTTGACAAGAGTGATTATTCTAGAGTGGGTTCCCCAAGACAAAAAAAGCATAGAACTATTTTTGAATAGAGAAACAGAGGAAGCCTTTTGGAGATTCAAGCCAGATCAACCTAGCCCAATACTCACCATTTATGAGTTCAAGGATCCGAAGATACCAAGCAAAGTTGTCTACTTGGATAACACATCGGAGAAAATGTTATTGGTATCAAACCATGGAAAGCATGCATACACTTGGCGAGGTGAATTGATTTTTCCTCCACCAAGAGCTAGTGTTTCCCATGGCCTCCACGGAGTGGGATCATCCCAGGCTCATGAAAACTAGAGGGAAAGAACTAGAGAGAGACCTGAGGTAAGCTTTACACACAATGTGGGTAGAGATAGATCAAGACGGGAAGATGAAAGACCTGAAAGAGAAAGACATCAAGCACATAGGCATAAAAGAGATGAACAAGGTTTTCCATTGCCTAGACCTCTAGAATACCAAAGAACCCTTAGACCCACTCAAGTGATCAAGGAAATGAAAAATTATTTTGTAGGGACAGGAGATCCTTATGATCATGTGGCCGAGTTCCAACAAGTGTTAAGAGCTAAACAGGTTGAGGATTTGTTCACCCAGTATGAGGCGTTTGGTTTGAATTTTAAGGGCACTACCTTAGCTTGGTTAACCATTGAAGAGTCGTAACTATCGAGATATAGGTCAACTGCTAGAAGCATTCATTGTAGAGTTCTCCAAGAGTGGCATCAGGCAAGCAAATACCCCAAGAAATAGTGCGACTTGCAGAAACATGGTTCAAACAATACTTAGAAAGATGCCCTGTTCCAGAGTTACCCACACCAGCCAAACAAGTGGCCTTGTTTTTAGATGGCATACTAAGCACAAAGTTAAGATCATATGTGTACTTGAAAGAGCCTAGATCCATAGAAGAGTGTGTGCGGATGTGCATTGACATAGAAGATAACTTGGGTGAGGAGTTAGGATTGTCCAAACTCTATAAGGATTCTCATAGTTCTACTAGTCATACTGTCGAGCACGGACCGTCGATTAAACAACGATCCAAACGACATTTTTTTCGATGTGTGGTGCAACGAGGTGTGCGACGCTTGCATTGAGCGTCGCTAATGCGACGATTTAAAAAAGCATCGCATAAGCGATGCTAAAATATGTCGCTTATGTGATACCAATTCCAGTGGTTTTTACGTGTTACCATCGCTTACACGATGGTCTGTTGACGGAAAAAAATTAAAACGTTGGAGGCTCTTCAATCGGCATTTTCACGCATCTAATCGAAGAGCTCTCCAACGTTCGCAATTGCGTCGCGCTTACAAGATGAAACAAATATATGCAGAATTGTTGTTTCGCCTAAGCTCTATCTTATTGTCTCTTTGTGTCTCTGTTTCTCTCTTTCTACGTCTTTCTCTCTTTGAATTATCTCTCTCTCTCTCTCTCTCTTCTCTCTCTCTCTTTATTGCAGGTTATTCAAGAAGCTAACCAAGCAAAAAGTATGGATAACTATTGTAAGTACAATTTCTATTCTTTGTATATCATTTGAATTGTGTTATTTTCATTAGATAGCATACTCACACTTACTGATATGCACATATACACTTATACATGATGAAGATGCACGTTCACACATATACACATATCCACATGCACATACACACACATATCCACATGCACATACACACACATATATACACACAGATACATGTGCACATACACTTACACATACACACACATACACATGCATATGCACAAACATTTCTACAACCACATAAAAAGACTTACATGCATGCATTGTTGCATATATATATACACATACACACATTAACATATACTTAAATACATGTATATGCACATGGTGTAGCTCAGTGATGAGTAGCACCTCCTTTAATTTCAATCCGGGAAGACGTGAGGATGGTATGAAGACCTCGAAAAAGTGATGGCACAAGTGTGTGAGTGAGAAGCACACTAACATGCACACACATACACACACATGCACACACACGGCAAGAACAAAGAGAGAGACAATGGAATTCTTTTAGATTTCTCAAAAGTGCTCTTACAAGTTCAATTCTACTACAAGCTAACCTAAAAAATGAGCTTTCTAACTCTTTTTATAGTTTTTGACTAGCTTTGGCCCTGTCCAGACCTAGTGTCCAGCCTAGTTAAAAATCAGGTTCCTAGGCTAATTTGGAGGCTCAAACGAGCTCAAAAAATTATGAAAATTGATAGGTAGGTACTTCTAATGCTCCTCAAGCTCAAGGACTCCTTGGCTTGCACAAAATGGAGTTACAAAAAGGTGGAATGGTATTTACAATGGTGTGGAGTGACTAAAATCACTATTTGGAAAATATTAATTCAAGAAAAAATGATGGCCTATTTGCCGGATCTTCTTTGACTACTTTGTCTGCTTGGCCCTTCTTGTTGGCTCCCTTGTCTTGTAAGTCCTTGATCGCCCTGACCACCACCAACACTCCCCCCCTCTCGTGTCTGTCGTCTCTGACAGACACGAGAGGGGGGGAGTAGTACTCCACGACATCTATGGCTAAGTGATGTTCTATTATTCTTAGCCCTTTGGCCAAATCAATGAGTAGGGCATCCCAGTCTACTGGCCCAGGTACCTCCGGATGTGGCATGCATAGCTGTTCTGAGTGTAGAGCCTATTCAACCGCAAATAGCTGTAATAGGTGAGATGGTTTGTGTATGAATATCTCGGAATGATATTCCCAGAACCCTGTGATAAACATTTCCTCAAATGTTTGCTTGAAGCAGGTTGGTAGATACTTGATGCAAGCATGCCACGCATAGACAACATTGATGGGTGGTGTTGTGCTCATATCATAGGCGAGATCCTGGTTGCCTTCATTGAATCCGAGAGCCGAAAGGTGGGGTTCTTTGACATTCCTAAAGGTTCTAAATGTGATCATCATTAACTCAAATATTTTGAGGCACATCTATGCCATGATATCTGATACATTTTTGAATCTGACTGCCCAGTGTCGGATGGTTGAAATCATGTAGCTAATCGTGGGTTGGCCGGGGTGCTAAATACACATAGTTTAGCCACTTTTCACATCCTTTAACTGTCAAAACTATTTTGGTGTACTATGGCCAATACCTTCGTCGAAAGACAGGGCAGTAGCATGGGTTATACTTGATGTATAAAGGCATGTTATTCCAAGTGCGTACCATCTCAGGGTATGTTTCAAGCAGACATATCCTCCAGGTAGGTTGAAATATATTCCCATGTGTGGCGCTTGCAGGAATGTCGTCTGGTGCAAACTGTGTTGCTGAGGTTGGTTCTTTTGTTGTGCGCTGCTTTATTTCAGCATTATAATCTTCCATTAATACGCAGAATGGAACATACAAATCATCAGACATGCCAATCCACCGATGATGGGATAGGTTTCTGAAGTAATCCGATTTGATGACGACTTCTTCCAATCGAGACATAGATTGTATCTGTACTGCCACTCTCTCATCATGGGTTGCACCAATCTTCTCTAACTTTTGCATCCATTCAGGAGCTTCGATCTCAATTATGTCCATTCCTTCCTCTGTTTGCTTACCCCCTGGTGCAGGCATGGGTACGTATTCCAGTTCCCACAAGACATCCCATCTATTTACGGGGAACATGAGAGTACTCAGTCTCATGAGAGATTGGACTTTGAGTCTAATTCCATACAGGAGCTACCCCACTTCACAGGCCCATGGGAAGCAAAGTCCACATGTATGAGAGCACCCACAGTCATGGTAAGGAACGACGACTCAGTCATACCTAGGAACACGGAGATAGTAAAGAACACCAAGGTGCAGCGCGATATCACTTTGGAAGAACTGCCTAAGGATAGACCAAAAGCGCGGAAATATGTAGCTAGTCAAGTAACTGAAGTTGCAAAACCACGTTCCAGGGTAGGATCCCATAGGACAGTGCCAGAAATTCCCTTGGATAAGATAGGAGATATGTGTGAAGGCGAAGAAGGGAACACCTATCTTCCCATCACCTACCAAGAGTACACCACCAAGGCAATTTTAGACTCAGGTGCAGGAGTTGCAATTGCCACTACTTCCCTTTGGAAGCGTTGGGGCAAGCCAGCACTCAGGCCAACGAGAATGAAATTGCAGATGGCCGATGGTCATATTGAGAGACCCCTAGGATTGCTCGAAGGAATAACTCTCACCACTTGTGGTGTCGAGTTTGAGCATAGTTTTGCTATATGTGACTTCAGCAAAAATCATGCCTATGAGATGATTTTGGGAAGACCATTTATGCGACAGTTGCAAGTGGTACAGGATTGGGGAACCAATTCTTTGTACCTGCAGCACTTAGGTGTTACGACCAAAGTCAATCTCAAAGATTACTCTCATAGGGATGTACCTCCTATCCAGTGGAATCCCATCCATAGAGCCAAAGATGATTCAGAATCGGTGCATTCCATAGGGTCTGGATCCTCATGGATGCATGAAGATACTCACTTATGGATGTGCAAGGTAGCAGTAGAGGAAGAGAAGAGAGAGAAAGCCAGAGAGGTAGGTGCGAAAGAGACCCATAGATCAATCCAAGACCCAGCCTATGCACCTGTAGTTTTTCCAGACGAAGAATTTGAACCTCACGGTTGGGCAGAAATCTTAGCAACAATGGACGTAGCCATCAATGAAGAACAATGGACACCTCACTGTGATGAGGATGGCTATGACATTTCAATCTTCTCCATAGAGCCAATCATGGGAGAGGCAGTTCTAGAAGAATGCGAACCTAGCCCTGATGCATTTGAGGATGCAAGTGACTCCGATCTAGAGTCAATCATTATGGACCCACCATTTGCATCAGACGAAGAATACTTCCATGAAGTAGAATTTCAACCTCAGAGGCATGGAGAGCTTACAAATGATGTAAGATTAGCAACACATATGACCCCGAAGGAAGAAGGAAAGAAACGAAAGAAGAAAGAAGCCTCACCGGAAGAGGAAGAATCTTTGTTTGAGGTCCCAGAAAATTTTAAGAAGTATGAGGTAGATGACAGGAGAGTCATGATTAGAATGCCTAAACGAGAGGCACAATCAGGAGAGGCCTATGACAACAAAGAAACCACCAAGAAAATAGTAGTGGCCATAGAAGAAGGAGAGGAGAGATGTACGTATATAGGTCATGACCTAACAGAGGAAGAAGAGCATGCGTTGATAGCCTTGTTAAGAGAATACAGAGATGTATTCGCTTGGAGTTACAAGGATTTGAAAGGCGTTGACCCCGATATATGCTCACACACTATCCCCATGACCTCAGATGCCAAACCCTCTAAGCAAAAGCCTTATACATATAATGATAATTACGCTGCTAAGATCAAGGAAGAGATAGATAGACTGGTCGAAGCTGGATTTATCTATGAAATTGAGCACACTGAATGGGTATCCCCCATCGTAGTGGTGCCCAAGAAGAATGGCAAACTGCGCGTGTGCATTAACTTGAAAAAGGTCAATGCAGCCACAATTCGAGATAACTATCCGCTTCCCATCACAGAACATCTCTTAGAAAGAGTGGCAGGCAAGGAAGTGTACAGCTTCCTTGATGGATTTTCGGGTTACAATCAAGTAGCCATAGCTCCAGAGGATCAGCATAAGACAGCCTTTGCCACAGAATGGGGCATTTTTGCTTTTAGAGTAATGCCATTTGGGCTTACCAATGCACCCGCGACCTTGCAAAGGATGATGTGCCATGTGTTTAAGGAGTTCCTGAGGAAAAGCTTAGAAGTCTATGTTGATGATCTTTGTGCTCATTCCAATGTTAGACAAGCCCATATTCCTGAACTCAGACAAATCTTTGACAAATGTAGAGAATATCAAGTCTGCCTGAACCCAGAAAAGTGCGTTTTTATGGTCAGGCAAGGCAAGATTCTAGGACACATAGTGTCAAAGAATGGCATATCTACCGACGAAGAAAAAGTGAGAGCCATAGCAGAGCTACCTAGGCCAAAGAATGTCAAGGAAGTACAAGCTTTCATGGGGCATTGTGGTTATTACCGACGATTTATACACATGTATGCTGTCATTGCAAAGCCCATGTACGGACTTCTGACTAACTTTGAGTGGACGGATGAATGTGAGAATTCCTTCCAGGAACTTAAACGAAGATTATGTTCAGCACCAATCTTGACCACACCAGATTGGAATAAGCCTTTCCATGTTCATGTGGATGCATCCAATTATGCTATTGGATGTGTGCTTGCACAACCTACTGGTGAAGGTAATATGGATCTTCCAATTGCCTATGCCAGTAGACAATTGAATGCGGCTGAACGGAATTACACCACTACAGAGCGAGAAGGATTAGGCATGGTATATGCAGTTAAGAAATTTAGACACTATTTGCTTGCAAATAAGTTTAAATTTTTTACTGATCATCAGGCATTGCTATATCTCGTAAACAAGCCATGCAATACAGGAAGGTTAGTGAGATGGTTTCTCTTGCTCATGGAATATGACTTTGAGGTTGTAGTAAGGAAAGGTAGGACTCATTTGAGAGCTGATCGTCTCTCTAGGCTCACATCGGGAGAAGCCCCACAAGGAGTGTCAGATGACCTTCCTGATGCTTACTTGTTTAATTTGGAAGTTGTACCGCAGTGGGCTAAGCCATTGGTACCAGTATTGACATACGGGCCTAACCATCTAGTGGTTAACACGCAGAATAGAGAGGTAGTGAAAGCCCAGAAGTACCACATCATGGCAGGAAGCATGTACAAGCACACAGATCAAGGGATCTTGGCTTGTTGCGTAGAAGAGGATGAGTACGCTAAATGGTTGCAATTAGCACATGTGGGTGCACTAGAGCAACACCATTCAAAGCAACGAACTTTACAGACTCTAAAGAGATTCGGAGTGCATTGGCCAACTATGGAAGCTGATGTCCAAAAGTTGTGCAAGGAATGCCCAATCTGTTGCACTAAACCACCAGTGGAACATGCCACTCTTTATCAAGTATCCATTGTGCCAGATTGGAGCGAACCCCTCGTATCCTTACTGAGGACAAACACATTCCCTCCAGACATGACTCTAGCTAGGAAAAGGAGTTTAGAACAAGAGGCCCTGGATTACTCACTCATTGGTGATAATCTATATAAGCGCGGTAAAGATGGTTACCTGAGGTTATGTGTCCATGAAAGTGAATATCTCAAGATTTTGGAAACTGCTCACCAAGGCGTAGCAGGAGGACACTTTGGACCAAATCGGGTGATCAAGGCGATACTATTTGCGGGCTTCTGGTGGCCTACCCTTCACATGGATGCACATACCTATGTGAAACGGTGTGATGTCTGTCAAAGGACTCAGTATCCTATACGCAAAGATGAGATGCCACTGAAACCTATGATGGGTGGACGTGCATTCTCTAAGTGGGGAATAGACTTCGTAGGTCCTATTAATCCCCCAGCTAAAGGTTCTCATGCGGAATACATCATTGTTGCAACAGATTATCTCACCAAGTGGGTAGAGGTAAAGGCTACGACCAAGAACGATGCTCAAACAACTGCCAAATTCTTGTTTGAGAATGTATTCACGAGATATGGACTACCTATAGAGCTTGTAAGTGATAGAGGCACTCATTTCTTAAATGAAGTAATTGAAAATCTACTCCAAGAATTCTTGGTAATACACAAGAAGTCTGCCCCTTATCACCCACAAGCTAATGGGCAAGCTGAGAGCACTAATAAGATCTTATGCAATGTACTGACAAAATTAGTGAACACTAAACGCTCTGACTGGGACAAACAGCTACACCACGCTGTTTGGGCATATCGAGTTGCCTACAAAACGGTACTCCAAGCCACCCCCTTTCAGATGGTATTTGGCCAAAACGCTGTGCTACCCTTGGACTTCCTGATTCCTACATTGAGAGTAGCACAAGAGTATGAATGGACAGGTCATGAGCTCTCCTCTAGGATCCTTGACCTTGAACGATTAGGGGAAACAAGACTGAGAGCCGCTGCAGGAATATATGCAGCCAAGAAGAGACAGAAGGCATATTTCGATGCCCATGTGAAGGATAAGGGCTTGAAAGCAGGAGATCTAGTCTTAGTCTATACACTAAAACAACACGCGAGGAAGCTAGAAAAGAGAGGCTACGGACCTATGATCATCAATAGGATCTCCACGAGTGGAGCAGTACAATTGGCCACATTAGAGGGTGATGTTCTCCCAAATTATATTAGCAGTTGCAGAGTCAAGTTGTATCAGGAACCCCTCACGGAGGAAATGCTCAGCCGACTCAACACTGCTAAGAAACGCAAAGAGGAAGAAAAGCGAGTTCGAGAAGAAGCTCAAGCAGAAGCTTTAGAACGCATCAGAAGGATGAAATTACGTAGGCAAGGTAGGGAGCAGCCTAGGACAAATGACTATGCAGATCAAGGATATCATATGGCAATGTGTGCAGTCGCAGGAACCAGCTCACATAGGATAACTGATCGACGTCCTTTCGTAACCCTAGAGATAGGACAAGGAAAGAGTGCAAGGACCGTAAGAGCCTTGATTGACTCAGGTGCAGCCACTAGTGCTGTTAGAGTGTCTTACTGTCAAGAGTTGCAGTTAACTGTCAATCCTATGGAAGCATATCTCATAGGATTGGGAGGCGTGGAAACCCCTTGCATGGGCGAGGTGGAACTTCCCCTCTACATTCATGATGAGGCAATGACAGTTAAAGTACTGGTGTGTCAGGATGAGGATCTCACTGAACCTCTTGTCTTGGGTCAAGATTGGATCTATGACCAAGCAGTCAATGTAAACCTAAGAAGTGGACTTCTCCAGGTTTGGATCAATCATAGTCGAGTTACAGTAGAATTAGACAATGGAGCACTCAAGGAACTAGGAAAGGCACAGACTCCTGGTCCTTCCAGGGGTACACATGAAGATGACCATGCTGTTCTTGTCCCAAACTATGTGTTGCAGAAGAATGATATTCGCAAAAAAGGAGTCAGGAATGCAACGGGACTCCCTTCTTTTCCAAAGGCCAGAAGGCGGCAGCAACCAAAGGTGGATCAAAGGAAGAAGAAGCAGAGTACTACCTATGTCCGAGATCAAAAGTACCTGCGCAGCAGAATGTCCCAAAAAATAAACCAGGTGTGGGTGCGGAAAGGCGAACAACCGGTTGCACCACCGTCAACTACCCGGGCGAAGTTTCTTATTAATATCCAACAACATGACATTAATAAGAAGTCTTGCAGAAATTCTCCTGCTAATGTGAAATCTATTTGGGTGCCCAAGAAGTCGATGAAGGCAAGCCCACAATCAAGACAAATTTGGGTGCCTAAGGCTTGCTTGAGGGCACAAGTAGCTACGCCAAGGCCACAACCTATGCAGCATAACCCAACTACGCGTACAACCAGTGTTCACCCGTTCTCAACACTCAGGAACGCACCAAGAACCAAGAGCACGTTTGTAATCACTTGTACATGGGTTCCTAAAAGGCCTCAATTTCAAACCGCAACACCGAGAAAGCTCTCTAGAGCCTCTACGAAACCGAAAGCAAAACCCATCCACTGCATGTGGCAGCCTAAGACCTGTAATAAACCCCCCGACCCCAATTTGTAAATTCATCCCCACTTGCTAACTTCATTAGTCTCCTAGGATTACCCAAGCATTAACCACACACACATGCACCGAACACTTACTAACCCATTATTCGCTCCCGACCCTCATGTTAATATTGTGATGGGAACAACAACGGTCCTCACTTGTCCTGTACAATATTAACACCTGTTTGTATATTCTCACAGAGACAGACAGCAAGAAGTAAAATGGCAGATACAGTAGGAACTAGCTCCCATGCAGGCTCCAGCCCACAAGTGGTGGACATCGAAAGTCTTCCAGTCGAGGAGGAGTTAAAGGAAAGACTAGCGGCATTACGGGCATTGCACGCCATACCAATTCAGAATCCCCCGCAGGGACACACAATGCCGGTGGGCAAAGCCTCACATTGGTTCAGTGACGTTGCTGGCCCCCTGGGTGAAGGCACGTATATGTGGGAATCCGAAGTCGAATTCAATGGACGATGGGGCCGATACCATTCTTTACCAGGGAATTTGAAAGGCTACAGAATAACGAAGGACTTAAGCCGATCTGGAAGAAGGCAGGGCTTTATGACTACTTCAAGTCCCAACTACCAAAGCCAGATTTCCTCAGATGCTCATATCTAATTAGTACCCTCACCCCCAGCAAAGACAAGAAAGGATACAGCTCCTTTGTGCTCCCATCACTCACAAGGGGCAACGAGCTGAAGCGTTTCCGCTTAACTATCAATCTGGTAAGAGAAGCACTCGACATGCAGGGAATGCACATTCCAACAGAGAAAGAGACAATGGTTCCAGACAACATGAAGAACAGGAATCTGACAAAGCTGAAGGACATGGTTGCAATGACACCCACGATCGCCATCCACTTACGTATGGTCATGCAACATTTCGCCTTCCCCGCGCAGGATAGATTCACAATGCCTCCCAAAAAGATTTGGTTTAGCCTCTACCTGGCGGATGCTTTTGAGTTGACCATCAATATGCCCCACTGGATTATCGACCAGATTCATATGGCTCATCAGAGATGGTATAAGAAGCAAAGATCTGTATTGTATGGTTGCTGTGCACTCACAAGAATTGTATACAGATGTCTCGCCTATGATGTACCGGTGCAAAGGGCTCTGATCTGGTCCAGAGCACAGGAATTTCAACGACGATTGTCAGCCGTAGGGCCTCCCTCAAAGAAGATGCAAGGCACCGTCCAGATGCCTTGTGCACAAGCTCGCGGTGCAACCCTGACGCCTGAGACCACCCCAAGACTCCCCCGACGAGTGCAACCGTTTACTATCAGGCTACCCAGGCACAGCACAGATGGCCCCAATCTTGTATTTCCACCAGTACCGACTGATCTGGAGTTCCCGCATGGGTTCACTCTAGAGGACTTAACTGACGAAGAAGTTGCAAGAATCATAGAAGCTATAAATGCAGAAGTTGAAGAAGAGCAAGCCAGTGGACAGCAAACTGCCCCAGACCAAGCACAGCCCAGCCAACCAGACGTAGTCAACGTGGACACTGAAGAAGAAGCTCATGGGGAGACACAGGGTAGACACTCAGAAGCAGAAGAACAAGAGTATGATCCAGAAGCCCTACAAGTACTGGAAGGTGCCCCCGCCTACACTAGCGCATTAAAGAAGCTTTACGATACAATGAACCGAGTTCAAGAGCAACACAGGCTCTCATTAGCTGCGGGTAAAGCTCTCATGAACCAGATTCTGGAGGAGGAAGGTGTGGACGAGCAATACCGCGCCACCTTGGAAATGATATCAGATGCTCTAGGAGTACCGGAAACGGTGCACACAGCACTCACTCACGAAGAACAGAGAGAAGATATGGAAGACGCCCCCCACGCACGGGAAAACAAATGAATGTATTAGGATCAGGACCACAAGGCACCCCCACAACCACTGGCACGGCACACACAGTTCACGACACCGAGGAAGCCCACACATCGAGTGCACCCCCATCACCTCCCTTGCCATCTTCTCCCCCACATCGACCTCACTCACCTCCCTCTACCACTGTAACCTCCACTGTCACCACCTCTGAAACCACTACACACACCAACGCACAAACCATCAGCCAACCCACACACTCTACTCCCACTGAAAACATAAGTCTAACTACAGCCACGGTACACCTCACCACCCCGAGCACACTTCCTAGAAGTTCACAATTACACACACCTCTATACACATTCACAACCCTCACCGCTACCACAATCCCCATGTTCACAGTCACTCCCACCACGAACCCCACTTTCATGGAGGTATCACCCACCTCTGCACCTCTCCCATCCCCCATTTACCCACAATCTCCCATTCCCCCACCTCCCCCCTCACCCGTCCCCAGTACTGCATTCACAACCCCCTTTCCCTTTCCCTACCCCTCTGCATTCAATACTATTCCTCTCGGTAACTTATTTAATAATATGCATCAATGCATGGCCCAACTCCAGCAACATTACCAACACTTGGACGACCAACATACAAGGCTCTTCCAACGCCACGAGGATCTCCAAGCAAGATGTAGGGATCTTGAAGAGCAGAAGCAGCAATTAGTACAGCAGCACGCGACATTACAGGAGCAATACGCACAATTAGAAGCCAACCCACCTCAAACAGATGATGAAGAACGACGACATATGGACGAGCTACTCCATTCGCAGATCACAGAAAACCTGAAACTTCGACGGAACTTGGGCCTCCTCCGCAAGCATATGTCGACCGCGTTAGAAGAGAATAAGAGATTACAGAAACAGAACGAAGAAAACCTGGAAGCGGCCATGGAGGGTTCCCCACAAGAGATTGACCCAGAACGATTCAAGGCGATACCCTCTGAGAATATGCAGGTGGTGTTAGAAACTCATGCAGACTTAATGGAGGCCCATGCCACTTTAGAAAAAGAAAGAGATGAGTTACGAAGACAGTTGGCCACTCGACAGACAGAACCCAGCCCGAGCATAACCGCAGAAGAAACAGCTGAAGAGGTCATTAAACTCCGCGCCAAACTTGAGGAATTACGCAGCAAGGTTATGCAGTATGAGCGTCAGCCCTCCCCTCTGGTAGACCCCGAGCCTGACGACCTGGTGCCAATTGAGGTAGAAGAAACATTTGAGGATCCCTATGTCCCGATGCCAACACCCGGAGGTAAGCGCACAGAACAGGGCATGGACACAATTGAGATCGAGGCACCGGAATGGATGCAAAAGTTAGAGAAAGTAGCCACGACACATGACGACAGGGTGGCAGTCCAAATCGCCTTGATGTCGAAATTGGAGGAGGTGGTCATAAAATCTGATTATTTTCAGAATCTTTCACACCATAGGTGGATCGGCCCATCGGATGATCTGTATGTACCTTTTTGCGTGCTAATGGTGGATTATAATGCGGAGATCAAGCGCCACACCTCAAGGGAACCCACCTCTGCCACCCAATTTGCACCCGATGACATCCCAGAGAGTGCCAAGCAAGGCCATATCCGCCAACCAACATGGAGAATTCGACTGCTTGAAACCTACCCGGAAATGGTAAGAACATGGAACAACATGCCATTGTACATCAAATATAATCCATGTTATTGCCCTGTGTTTCGAAGGAGATCCTGGCCGGAGTACACACATACAGTGCTGACGATTAAAGGATGTGAGAAGTGGTTAAATTATGTGTACTTCGCACCCCCTAAAGGCGCACCTACAATTGGCTATATGATTTCAACGATCCGACATTGGGGGGTCCGTTTCAAGAACGTTCCTGATATCATGACTCAGATGTGCCTGAAAATTTTCGAACTTATGCTGGTCACCTTCAGGACCTTCAAAAATGTCAAGGAACCGCATCTCTCAGCACTAGGATTTAATGAAGGGAACCAGGACCTTGTATACGACATGAGCACGACTCCATCGATCAATGTTGTGTATGCATGGCACGCTCGTATCAAATATCTACCGGCCTGCTTCAAACAAACGTTTGAAGAGATGTTTGTCACGGGATTCTGGGAATATCATTCCGAGATATTCATTCCCAGACCATCCCATCTCTTGCAGTTGTTTGCAGTGGAACAAGCTCTCCACTCCGAAAAGCTACGTATGCCACATCCAGAGGTTCCTAGGCCGGTAGACTGGGATGCTCTTCTGACAGACTTGGCCAAGGGGTTGCGAATTGCTGAACATCATTTAGCACAGGACGTCGTCGAGTACTATATCCAGAAACCCTCTCAACAAGGGTCTGTCAGGGACGACAGACGCGAGAGAGGGGGGGGTGTTAGCAGTGGACAAGGGAGAGAAGGCCCAAGCAGACAAGGAAGTCAACGAAGATCCGGCAAATAGGCCAACAATTTTCTTCAGGAAGAAGCACTTATGAACATTCACGCAGATTTAGCACTAAGGCAACCTTAATCTTTCAAAACCTCTACACACATTAAAAGTGATTATCATCACTAAGCACCATTGTAAATATCATTTCATCTTTTTGTAGCTCCATTTTGTGCAAGCCAAGGAGTCCTTGAGCTTGAGGAGCATTAGAAGTATCTACCTGCCAAATTTCGTATTTTTTAGATATCGTTTGAGCCCTCAAATAGGCCCTGGAACCTAATTTTTAACTAGGCCGGACACTAGGTCTGGACAGGGCCAAAACTTAGCCAAAAACTATAAAAAGAGCTAGAGAGCTCATTTTTGAGGCTAGATTGTAATTGAAACGAACTTGTAAGAGCTTTTGAAAGTAATCTAAAGAACTCCATTGATTCTCCCTCTTTGTTTTGACGTGTGTGCGCGTGTGTGTGTATGTGTGTGCATGCTTGTGTGCTTCTCACTCACGCACTTGTGCCGCCACTTGCTCGAGGTCTTCATACCATCCTCACGTCTTCCCGGATTGACATTAAAGGAGGTGCTACTCATCACTGAGCTACAGGCGTAGATCCAAAATTTTCTCTCATACAATCCCCATGATAGCTGATGCCAAGCCCACCAAACAGAAGCCCTACACATATAATGATACATATGAAGCCAAGATAAAAGAAGAAATTGATAGGCTGATTGAAGTTGGATTCATCTATGAGATTGAGCATACTGAATGGGTGTCCCCCATTATAGTGGTGCCCAAGAAGAATGGAAAGTTGTGAGTGTGTATTAACCTTAAAAAAGTTAATGCCGCTACCATCAGAGATAGCTATCCACTTCCAATCACCGAACATTTATTGGAGCCTGTTGCAGGCAAGGAAGTTTATAGCTTCCTTGATGGATTTTCAGGTTACAACCAAGTAGCCATTGCCCCTGAAGATCCACACAAAAATGGCATTTGTCACAGAATGGGGAATCTTTGCATTTCATGTGATGCCATTTGGGCTCACAAATGCACCTACAACATTCGAGAGGCTCATGTGTCATGTCTTCAAAGAGTTCTTGCAAAAGAGCTTAGAAGTATATGTGGATGATTTATGTGCTCATATCCAAGAAAGAAGATACCACATCCCTGAGCTCAGATAGATCTTCAATAAGTACAGAGAATATCGAGTGTGTCTGAACCTAGAAAAGTGTGTGTTCATGGTATGACAAGGTAAAATCTTGGGTCACATCATTTCTAAGAACGGAATATCAACAAATGAGGACAAAGTTAGAGCCATAGCAAAGCTACCAAGGCCAAGGAATTTTAAAGAGGTACAAGCTTTTATGGGCCATTGTGGATATTATCATAGGTTTATCCACATGTATGCAATCATAGCTAGGCCTTTTTATGGCTTATTGACAAATTTTGAGTGGAACGACGAATGTGAAAATTCCTTCAATGAGTTGAAGAGACGTTTGTGCACAACACCAATACTGACCACTCCTGATTGGAATAAACCATTTCATGTCCATGTGGATGCATCCAATCATGCCATAGGATGTGTGCTCGCACAACCCACAGGTGAAGGAAATTTAGATTTGCCCATAGCATATGCTAGTAGACAACTAAACCCAGCTGAAAGAAATTATACCACAACTGAGCGAGAAGGGTTAGGCATGGTATATGCTATGAAGAAGTTTAGACACTATTTATTGGCCAACAAGTTCAAGTTTTTCACTGATCATCAAGCTTTGTTATACTTGGTCAATAAACCTTGCAATATAGGACATTTAGTAAGATGGTTCCTCTTACTAATGGAATACGACTTTGAAGTTGTTGTGAGGAAAGGGTAGGACTCACCTCAGGGCGGATCACCTCTCTCGCATTACTTCAGGAGAGCAACCACAAGGAGTGTCTGATGAACTACCTAATGCTTATCTGTTCAATTTAGAAGTTGTTCCTAAGTGGGAAAATAATTTGGTACATGTCCTAACCTTCAAACCCGCAAATAAGAATGTGAAAACAAACAAAGAGGAAATTGTAAGATCACAAAACTATCAAATATTGGTAGGAAGCATGTACAAACAAGATACAGAAGGTGTATTAGCTTGTTGTGTCGAGGACGATGAACATAGTAGTTGGTTGCAACAAGCCCATGAAGTTTTGCAAGGGAATCACTATTCTAAACAACGAACATTGCAGAATCTAAAACGTTTAGGAGTGTATTGGCCTAGTATGGATAAATAAATACATGCATGGATTAAAAATTGTCCAGAATGCCAAGAGAAACCCCCAGTGGAGAATGCTACCCTTTATCACGTGTCGTTAATTCCAGATTGGAGTGCTCCATTGGTAGAATTTATTTATCACGAACACTACCCAAGGAGGCTAGTCTAGCATGAAAACGGAGCATGGAGCAAGACGATCAAGACTATGTCGTAGTAGGAGACAACCTATATTGAAGAGGAAAAGATGGTTACTTAAGACTGTGCGTTCATGAATCAGACTATTTGAAAGTCTTAGAAGCTGCACATAGTGGTGTTGTAGGTGGACATTTTGGTCCTGATCAAGTAATTAAGACCATTCCATTCTCAGGAATTTGGTGGCCCATTCTTCCTATGGATGCACATACCTATGTGAAGAAATGTGACACATGCCAACGTGCACAATATCCGGTTAGAAAAGACGAGATGCCTTTGAGGCCAATGATGGGAGGATGTGTATTTTCGAAGTGGGGTATAGACTTTGTAGGTCCTATTAACCCCAGCTAGAAACTCCCATGCAGAGTACATTATTGTAGCCACATATTAGGTTACCAATAGAGTTAGTAAGTGAAAGAGGTATGCACTTCTTGAATGAAGTCATTGAAAATCTTCTCCAATAATTCTTGCTGATACATAAGAAGTCTGCCCCCTATCATCCACAAGCTAACAGACAAGCTGAGAGCACCAATGAGATCCTCTGTAACGTATTGACAAAACGCATAAATAATAAACGCTCCGATTGGGACAAACAGATTCACCATGTTGTTTGGGCTTATCGAGTTGCTTACAAAACGGTACTCAATGCCACCCCATTTTAGATGGTCTTCGACGAGAATGTTGTGCTACCATTAGATTTCTTGATCCGAGCTTTAAAAGTAGCACAAGAACATGAGTGGAATGGACATGAGTTGTCTTCTAGGATCTTTGATCTAGAACACTTAGGTGAGACCAAGCTACGAGCGACAGTAGGCATCTACGCTGCAAAGAAAAGTCAAAAGGCATACTTTGACGTGCACATCAAGGATAAGGGACTAAAAGAGGGAGACCTATTGTTGGTTTACACACTACAGCAACATGCTCGTAAGTTGGAAAAAAGAGGATATGGACTTATGATCATAGATAGAATTTCCACTAGTGGTGCGGTTCAATTGGCCACTCTCAAAGGTGACATCTTGCCAAATTATATTAGTGGATGTAGAGTCAAGCTGTATCAAGAACCTCTTACAGAGGATATGCTAATGAGACTCAACACTGCTAAGAAGAGAAAAGAAGAAGAGTTAAGGGTTAGAGAAGAAGCACAGGGAGAGGCCAGAGAGTGCATTGGGCAAAATAAGGTAAGGTGACTAGGCTTAGATGCAAATCCTGAAGCCCCAAGATATCACATGGCCATGTGTCTGTTGGCATCATACGAGAAGAAGCAAGTACGGGCATACACGCAGATCTAGCACTGAGGCAACCCATTAAATTTTTTCAATCTTTACAGTACTATAAAAGTGATTCTCATCACTCACAACCATTGTAAATATCATTTCACATTTTTGTAGCTCCATTTTGTGCAAGCCGAGGAGTCCTCGAGCTTGAGGAGCTTTATAAGTAATTGCCTACCAATTTTCATATTTTTTAGGCCTCGTTTGAGCCCTCAAATAAGCCCTGGAACCTAATTTTTAGCTAGGCCGGACACTAGGTCTGGACAGGGTCAAAGCTAGTCAAAAACTATAAATAGAGCTAGAGAGCTCATTTTTGGGGTAGCTTCTTGTAGTCTTGCACTTCTATGAGAACTTGGTGGTAATAGAAGTGATTCCATTGTCTTACTCTCTTTGTTCTTACTGTGTGTGCGCGTGTGTGTATGTGTGTGCATGTTGGTGTGCTTCTCTGCAATAGAACGAAGATTACGACCACCACATGCTTGAGAGATGACTCTCCTCCCAACCAAATGCCTCTATATATAGCTCTCTCCAGGGGACTACCTTCTTGGGCAGGTGGATACTAACCAGCCAAGTGTCAGCCATGTAACTACATGTGCGCCAAGTGTCCAGTGGATGCTTCTAGAAGGTTCTAGAGCTCTTTGGGCAAAATACTCTTCCCATGTACCTCATGGGGATTGAACCCAAGACCTCGTCCTTCACACCCTTGAGTCTTAACCATTAGGCTAAGTGGATTACTTGGTTACAAGAGTAAATGACCTCCTAGTAAGTCTAAACTTGAGATCTTTGGTCATACACACGGATGACCAAACGGTGTCCGATTTCAGACCGGCCAGACCCTTGGATCATAGACTTACTTTATTACATTCTTCCCCCCTTGGAAAAGATTTTCGTCCTCGAAAATAGAGCTATATACATACTGTAGGCAACCCCCGAGCCTCATGTTCTAAAACTGGAAGAACATGGTCATGTTCTAGAACTGGAAGAACATGTCTCATCTCTGTGGTGGCATCCTTGCCCAAATGATTCAAAACACTATCTGGTTTTGCACTTTGATGAACAGGACAAAGTACAAACTAGTGAAGAATAATAAGGGTGGATCTAATGACATCCTTAGCTAATTCACAGTTTCTGGATGTGCGATCTAGGCACAAACATGTGAACTAGGTGGATTCAAATTACTAGTCCATTTCTAGGCATAACTGGTGCATGGGCTTAGTAATGAAGGTGGGATTCTTATCCCTCGCAAGACTTTGAGAATTCTTGATTCACTTGAATTTGTTTTGGAGAACTTGAAGTTTGGTTGTCCCATACATCTAACTTTAGATGTCTGTACAATGGTTTACTTTTATCCAACAGTTACTTGATTTTTCACCCGACTAGAGGACTACTCTGTCCCAATGAGTTGAAAAAATCCTATGTAAACTATAGGAGAAAGTTTACCATTCCGGTGGAATCAACCATACTAACTTCACCAATTCAAATTCAAAATGAAAATTGTCCAACTTAGGACACTTTTCTCAAAGACTTTAACTGAAAGTTCTTGGGAATTGTCAATCTAATGAGCAATTCCTTACTTCTTTATTCTAGAGTATACTGGACTCCAGGAAATCATTTATGCTATAACTTGAAGCAAACTCAAATGAATAAGTCCACTTAGACTTATCATCTTTTGAAGATTGAAAAGGTTCTTGTACATAACATCTATCTAGGACGTTCAAGTTAGTTATTTTATTCTAACCGGCTAACCCTGGTCTTTTGCAAAAGGAATCAGATACCATATCTGAGCCAATTCCAAAAGATTTGGAAAGCGGAAAGAAATAACTAAGACTCTGTACAACCAATTCAAACTTCGAATATACATAAACTTGCTATGAATCAAAGTCTAGTTGACTCAGGACTTTAACTTTTCAACGATCAATTTCAACAAGGTATTGAAGCATTGTCTTTATCTTTCAGAGAAATAAGCTGGATTCTCAGAAAGATACAAAGAAAACCAAAAACATCATCCAACCACAAGATACTAGTGTGGTAACCAACATCAGTGTGTCGACCCACTGAGGTTCTGTCGATGAGTTTTAAATATTCAAATAATGCTTCACTTGAGACTAAGTTCAGGTCTCATTCAATCTTTTTGACTCCTAATCGTGAATGCAATTCTTGTGCATTTCTTTGAGTCAAAAGAGTGAATTTTTTCAAGTTACACTAGGAACTGGATGCTTGACTTAGTCAATTAAATCTTAGTTGAAAAGATCAACTCAAAATCAAAGTCCAACTTCTTTCAGAAATTTATCAAATATTTCTGATCAATAACACTTAAACTTGAAGTGTTCTATGAAGATCTTGGAAGTTACTTTCTTCATATCTTCAGTTTCCTTAATCTTGAAGTTACCTTGAAGTATCGTAAGATACTACTTTCATCCTTTACGAATTAAACTTTCCTTGAAGTCTTAATTCCCTTGAGGATGAAACCTAACTTCAAAATCCAAACTAGGACTAAAACATAATCATCATCCCACAGTCCGATGTCCCATACCATCTTTCCTACATCAATCTGAGTATAAAATCTGGTGTCCCATACCACCCTATTTTATATTCACATTAATGTGTGGGTGATTCTTATCCTAAAGTCTAAACATCTCTTGATAGAGTACCTTATTTCTTCAATTCTTTTACAAGAATTGGAAGTTTCAGGCATTACCTCTAACTAGATTTTCCTAGGTTTTGATTCCTTCGCATGATCACCTCATAATCATGTGCTTTGCCTTGGAAACTTGAAAACCTCTTGACAGAATATCAATTCTTCTTTACTGGGGTTTTCAAATGAAAACCAATCAGAATTCCAAGTTCTTGAATTTCTCAAATTCAAGTTCAATTGGTTATTCTTGACCAATTTTGTAGTGACAAGAGTTTATGACTTCTTGTCTTTAGATTCCTTTCTATACTGGTGCTTTTAGGTACCTATCCCGGCCGGGGCTTTTTACAGGAATCTCTCTACTGCCTTAGTCTAAGCATCCGCTCATGCTTTCTGGATTTGTACCAAAATCCCTTTAAGGATAGGCAAACACTTATGTTTTACCTTCCACAGACTTAAGTACCGTCTTCACGGTTGCAGACTACATACTTGGAATTCCTTCACTCTGTTCAGACTTAGAACAGCTTACTTTTTTTTTCACAATTTTCCATTGGATAAATGGAACTTGAGTGAATACTTCCTAAAGAAAATTTTTATTGCCAATACTTGGGCAATCTACAGGGTAGTTCCAATCGCATATTACTTGGACAATCATGGCCAAGATTGATCAAGTCTGGTTGATCTTGCGATAAAAATAAAGACTTATAGTCTTTATCTTTAAGATCTCTTAAACTATCTTAAGCTTCTTTGCTTACCTGCAGGATTTTAGAGATCTTTCCCTCAACTTAAGTCCAAGCATTTTCTAATGCTTTTCAGATTCCAAAGCTAAGAATCTTTGATATACCGTTAGGTTATATCACTTATTTGGACTTAAATACCAAAACTGGTGGTTAGGGATTTACTGGGAACTACTTACTCTATAACTTTTCTTGAAAGATGCTAGTCTCACGTCTGGGGAGATTTTTCTTTCAAGAACTTTTTGATTCCTATCAAGTAATACTAGGCTATAATTTGAAGCAAATGATTCATCTTGGAATCTTTTGCTTTCCAGTCTAATGATTCATCTTGGAATCGTTTGTAAAAAGAACATTTGAAAGAACTTCTTTCAAATAATATCCAAAAAATTTACTGATTCAATTGTATTCATTTCCTGAGTATCAAACTAGAGACATTTGCCAGTATGAAAGTTTAAGTTGAACTTTCATTTATGTGATATCGACTTCTATTCTTGAGTTTGATACAAAACTCATTATTATTGGTCAATCTTCAGATGTTACTAGAGTCCTTTAAACATATTTCACCAATCAAAATTATGTTTAAAGTCCAAGCATCTATTGATGATTGATCCAATAGTAATGTTATTGTGAACACAACTTTGAACTTTATAACTTGTTTAGGAGAAGTTCATGGATTGAAAATCCATTTCTTGGAACTTTCTATTCCTAAATGAAAAGTTCACACTTGCTTCAAGTCTTTAGGAACTTATATTATTTCCTAAAGATTGCTTAGCTAGTTGCATCATTTACCAGAGATGCAACTATAGAACCTAACATCCTTTTATTGATATCAAGGATCAATGGATGTTGAGGTTTAACCTTTTGATTTCCATCACCCCTTGGGATGAAATCAAATGAAAATTTATAAAAGCTTGATACCTATATATCTTGGCAAAACATTTATATCCTAAAGAGATTTTGCCTTCATCATTCCTTGGACCTATCATATAATATGAATTTATATGTATGTTGGGAAGAGTTCATGAATCAATTAAGATCCTCTACTTGGAACATCTACCTTCCCAAAAATAAATTCATCTTAAACATGGTAGAAGAATGATCTCACATGAAATAGAAGGCTTGACTATTTCATATCTCTATTCCAAAAAGTTACTTACCGAGGTTTCATCATGAGATACAAATCTTGAAACCACAAGAAACTTCTTTAAAACTTTTGAAATCTTCTAAATAGAAGAGTGCTCATGGAACTTTGGAAATATAGTTGATGTTCTCATCCAACCTTGGGATGCTTGAGAAGTTACATAAAACATATAACTAATCAACTAAAGCTTTATCCGCATGACTTTCTAAGTACATCTAGGACTTAGAGTCATCATACATCACAAAAGAGTTTGCTTACTTATACCTAGCAAGACATCTAACATACTTAATTGTCATTAAGTATTTATCTTTGATAGTAGAATATCGACTTGGGAAGAAATCGACTAATTACTTGAGTTGCAAACTAGAACTAGTATGTCTTTGCAACTAACTAGTCCTTGGTCTTCCCTAATGTCAAACTGCGAGCTTTATAAAGTAAGCTAAATACTAAGAGAGTACATTCTCATATCTACTTGCAAACAACATTCCATTCTTCCATGCAAATGCATGTATCTACATGCAAAAGCATATGTTCACATGCGTATGCATGCATGTTCTTTGCATGCTCAAAAAATAATACAATAATCATGCATGAACTTGATGCACGATTTTTTCCTTGTACTAAGAATGTATATCATGCAATCCTGATGCATGTATATCCTTTCCTTTGTCTAAATGCACTATGATATAAAAATACCCTTAAGGTGCAATAGAAAACTTACTCAATGGAAAGGAAATCTATATTTAAACTACCAAGATACATTCTTTGATGCACAAGGATCTTTTGAAATCAAATCTTTCCTTAATGCAAACTAATGCTTGAAATAAGAAATTGATTGTTTTCATTATCTTAATCTAGACTTAATCGATTGAAATCTTAGCTACTTCAATGTGCATCTAGGATTAAGTATAGAATAATGAAAACAAGATAAATCAAGCATTAAGATCAAGCAGAAATTGGAAAATACTTAGCTTTGATCAAAGCTTCGTCCATCCCTTGATCCTTTGGAAGAGTGATTCGTCCTCTTGATCCTTGCGAGGAGCTATTCACCATTCTTGAAGCTTCCTCATCAAGAAATAGTCTTGGATGACTTGGTCCGTCGAGATCTACTAACTTAGGCCTCCGGATCTTCACTCCACAGCTCCAATTCCTTCAAGCTTTGCTCAATCTTTGATTCTCCTTGTTTGTTTCTTTGGCTAAAAGCAGAATACTTCTCGGGTTCGGCCTGCAACAACTGATTTGGCTCCTTGGATGGATGAGAGTTGGGCTTGCACTTCAGCTGTGTTTACTGCTTTAGTAAACTTTGCTCTGCAACTGTAGGCAAGTAAAACTCGTGGGCGACGTGGCTACGTGAGCATGCTCCCAAGGAACCCGTCTGGGTTCGATCCCTTGCAGGCGCAGCGGGCAGAGAAAGCTACTAATATTTTGTTCCTTTCTGAGATCTGCTGCAGCGCTGCATTAGGAATTGAAGTTTCTGCAAGAGCACTAGTTCACGAATGGCGCACGGTCGCCTTGGATAGAAGACTGATCTCTTGTGCAGGCGACCAGTGTTCGAATCCTTGACCTCACACCTCTGCAATCGACCTTTTTGCGCCTTATCTAGAGTTCGATGACAGCGCCGGTCTTTACCAAAAGAAATTAACCTGCATCTCTTGGACGTAATCTCGCCGTGGGCGCCTTGGGTAAGCTATCTCAGCCCTATAGGGGGGGCGAGGGTTCGAATCCCCTCTGCTTCACCAGAGAATATTAACTTTTAGATCTTCATATTAAGATCTTCTTCAGCGCCGACTTTGATCAATACTGTCTGCTGCAGATAAGTCTTCACATGCACGACGTGCTCTAGTGGTTAGAGTAGCGCGCTCCCAACAGAGGGGCGGGAGTTCGAATCTTGCCGGCAGCACACAGAGATGAATTCTATTAGTACTCTTTTGCTCTAAGCTAAAGCATAAGAATGATAGCGGCACGCATCTCTAGACAGCTGCGAGGAGAGATTCGAAAGAGATCAAGACATCCACGAGCAAAATGATGAGCAAGATGATGGTGAGCCTATCAAGGTCTCCATGGAAGCTCAACCTTGAGCTCTGATACCAATGCAATAGAACGAAGATTACGACCACCACATGCTTGAGAGATGACTCTCCTCCCAACCAAATGCCTCTATATATAGCTCTCTCTAGGGGACTACCTTCTTGGGCAGGTGGATACTAACCAGCCAAGTGTCAGCCATGTAACTACATGTGCGCCAAGTGTCCAGTGGATGCTTCTAGAAGGTTCTAGAGCTCTTTGGGCAAAATACTCTTCCCATGTACCTCATGGGGATTGAACCCAAGACCTCGTCCTTCACACCCTTGAGTCTTAACCATTAGGCTAAGTGGATTACTTGGTTACAAGAGTAAATGACCTCCTAGTAAGTCTAAACTTGAGATCTTTGGTCATACACACGGATGACCAAACGGTATCCGATTTCAGACCGGCCAGACCCTTGGATCATAGACTTACTTTATTACATTCTCACTCACACATTTGTGCCTTCACTTGCTGGAGGTCTTCATACCATCCTCACGTCTTCCCAGATTGACATTAAAGGAGGTGCTACTCATCACTAAGCTACACCAAATTTTGGTGCCGTTGCCGGGGATCGAGCTTTGAGGAGGAGCGTGTGATGGTAAGACGTAGAGAGGACGCGTTGGAATGGGAAGTAGTAGGTAATTTTCTTGTTTTTTTCTCCATCTCCATCTCCATCTCCATCTCCATCTCCATCTCCATCTCCATCTCCTTCTCCACTTCATATTCCCTCTTCCAATTCATTCTCCTCATTTGCTTTGTGCGAGTTTGAGAGAGAGCGAGTGTGTATTGTTGTTTTTGTGTTTTTTTGCATGATTCTTGTAGGTTGCAGCATCCTCACCATCTCCAGCAAGCTCAGCAGGTACGGAACTTCTCTACGCATGCCCCGAGGCATCGAGCTCGAGCTATCATGACACACCGAAAAACTACTAGCCTGATCAGGAAAATTCACCATATCCCGGTCTATCGCGACACACCCAAGTATCGCGACACACCGAGGTATCGCAACACACCCGTCTATCGCGACACACCGACCTATCACGACACACCCGTCTATCGTGACACACCCATCTATTGTGACACACCCATCTATCGCAACACACTGACCTATCGCGACACACCCAAGTCTCGCGACACACCGAGGTATCATGACACACCCGTCTATCGCAACACACCCGTCTATCGCGACACAACGACCTATCGCGACACACCCATCTATCGTGACACACCCATCTATCGCGACACACCGACCTATCGTGACACACCCAAGTATCGTGACACACCGAGGTATCGCGACACACCGATTTATCGCGACACACCCATCTATCGCGACACACCCGTCTATCACGATACACCGACCTATCGCAACACACCGACCTATCGTGACACACCCACTTATCGCGACACATCGACTCGAGCTATCGCGGTACACAGGCCTCACGAATAATTTTTTGGAGTGTAATAATTGATTGACTTGGGATAATTTTTGGGCTTGATTTCTAACATATTGGGACTACCTTAGAGCTTTAAAAGTGGGCAAATCACCGAGAAAATCATAAAAAAAATTATTGAACCCTGAGAGCCTGTTTTGAACCCTAAATGCCTGAAACAGTCATAACTTCCTCATACGAAATCCGTTCGGAGTGATCTTAGGCTTGTTGGAAAGCTCGTCAGGATTATTAGATATGGTATTTTGAAGTTGACCATACCCCGGGGTAGGAAAGCTGGGAAATCTTTAGGATTGTCTTCCACAAAGCCAAAGAACAAGTTGATCTCTGAATTGCATGAATGAAATTGGTCTGTTGTGTTTTTTTTTTAAATTGAAATCTTGAGCTAACATTGGGGCTTTTGCAGGTCTATTGAGAGCATCGAAGGGCAATCCAAGCAAGAGTAAGTGCAAGCTTCGGAGCACGCTTCCTGGGCATACAAGGATGACCAAGGAAGGAGCCTTAAGGTTGGAAATTCTCAACACCCTCTGTCAATTCCTAGCTTAGGCTAAGTACGACTTAGGTGTGGTGATTAATTAGAGCAACGTCAGGCACGAATTAAGTCCAAGAGAACTAATCAACTAAGTACAAGCATTAGGTAGGTCTTAAGTGCGAAAACCCTAAGGAAAAAAAAGTAAACTTGATTCGATCAATTATCAAGTGCGAAATTCACTTAAGTACTCCTGACGACGTGATTTTAAACAAGATCTTAACACAATAACCAACTAAAAAGAACAAAGTGAGTGATACAAAATAACCTGCAATGAGAGTGTACGTGGAACTAGGGGGTAGAAAACCCAAGCATATGAACCTTAGGTCAGGAAGACACATAGGTCGGGACAGACAAAGCCTCAAATCCTCTGAAGCTAGTGTCAATCACACTGCTAGGTCTTGGGCCCAGCAGCTGAGCAATTATTCAAACCACCCCAACTCTGAGACTAGCAAATCAGAGATGTCTCAGGATATTGAGAGACCCATAGGAAGTTCAGGTGTGGCCTACCTACAAAAGGTTGAAGGTCCTTACAAGACTCAACTTGAATATCTTAGGACCAACCGATTAGGTGCTTACATCTATGAGGACGGCTTAGGATCAAAAACCCAAATCAACCCATTGGACTAGAACATCCAGCAGTCAAGTTTGAAAATGGAGCATACATGTACAAAGAAGGAACCATATACGTGGTCACCAGTCACCCAGATAGGACAGAAGAATTTGGGAATGTGATTCCAGAGACGGACGTAGGTGACCTAGAGCAAGGGAACATAAGTGGAGAGCCTAAAACCCCTCGAGGCAAATCAGTCCTCACCAGAATTATCACGCCGGAATGGGTTCCCCAGGATAATAGGAGCATAGATCTGCTCTTGAACCGAGAGACTAATGAAGCCTTTTGGAGGTACAAGCCTGGTCAGCCTAATGAGGTTGGAGTGCTCACTATCTACGAGTTTAAAGATCCGAATAGTCCAGGCAAAGTGACCTATTTAGACAATACTTCAGAGAGGATCTTTGTAGTCACGGAGCATGGTAGGCATGCCTACACTTGGAAGGGTGAATTTTTTTTCCCCCAACCAAGATCTAATGTCTCTTATGGCCACCCGGGAGCAGGAGCATCCCAAGCTCATGGTGCTCAAAGGGATAGAACTAGAGATAGGCTAGAAGTGAGTTTCGCCAACCCGCTAGGAAGAGAAAGAACGAGAACAAAAATGGATAGAGGGGAACTTGAAAGATTTAGAGCTCCAAGAAATCCAAGAAATGTAGATGAATTCCCTCTAACAAGACCTAGAGAGCACACGAGGACTTTGAGACCTACACAACTAGTTAAGTCCATGAAGAATTACTTCGATGGCACTGGAGATCCATACGATCATGTGGCCGAATTTAGACAAGTCTTGAGAGCTGAACAAGTTGAGGACCTATTCACGCAGTACAATGCTTTTGGTCTCACCCTTAGGAACACAGCCCTTACATGGTTTCAACCTCTACGTGAGAGGCAGTTTAGAAGCATAGACCAACTTCTCGAGGCTTTCATCACTGAATTCTCTAAGAGTGGCATACTACATAACACTTCCTCACTGATTTACAGCTTCAAGCAAACACCTCAAGAGACTGTTATACTGGCAGGAGGAAGGTTTAGGCAATACTTAGAGAGATGCCCCGCTCCAGAGTTGCCCACTCTAGCCAAACAGGTGGCTTTATTCCTAGATGGACTGCTAAGTACAAAGTTGAGATCATATGTGTACCTGAAGGACCCTAGGACCATAGAAGAATGCATACGCGTGTGTATAGACATAGAGGATAATCTAGGAGAGGAGCTGGAGCTTTCAAAGATCTACCAAGATTCAGATAGCTCTTCTAGCCTCTCTTCCAGACAATCTACATCTATTGAGGAACTAGCAGAGAAACTAGCTCAGAAACTAGGTGTCTCGAGCATACAGATACCCCAATTTACCCCAGTGAGACGATGGTATACATGTGGAGGTGACCATATGGCAAACGTATGTCCCATTATGGCTCAACCCCAAGTGAATCCCAGTAGCCAGTACTGCACCATAGAACGGAGGTACACCAATCACACCGCGCAAGATTGCCCATACAATAAGCAAGCAGTTAGGCAAACGTACCCACAACCATACCCTCAACAAGGAAGATACCAGAACCAGTACCCACCTCAACAATATGGTAGACCACAGCAACCCTATCAAACCCAACAAAGGCCTCAACCCGTGTTAGTGCAACAACCCCCTGCTCCAACCAATGTGATTCCAGTAAAGTACACAACTACAGAAGAAAATCTGAATAGAGCCATAGTGTCAATGACACCATTGCTTTTTGAAAGTGATCCCGATGGTCATAGTTTTGACTCTAATCTCATTGAAAGCCCGCAGGCTTATTACATGCAGTCACCTGAGCATGACGAGTCATACTATTATGAGGACCTGAGTGAACCTAATGGGGAGCCTGAGTATGCAAATGTCATGTACACAAACCCCAACTCTAGACCTCAACCTAGGAAGGTACGACCCCCATTTCCTAGAGGACCATGCTTCAGATGTCAGGGAGATCAGCTCATACGTGATTGTCCACTGCCTGCCCCTACACAACCCCAACCAGTGACAATTGAGGACTTCTGTCAAGATTGCGGAAAAGAGAATCTCTTACGAGATTGCCCGAAGAACCCCAATAACCTACCAAAAATCACTCCTATCAACATCATTGGACTAGTACTAGACTCTACACGAAGTGTAACTTCCACTGCCTCAGTGCATGTGGTCACTAGAGCTCACGCCTTGCAGCAAACTCAAGGAGTAGGGCAGGAAAAGAGTTCTGAGGTTAGTGAGACAGAGAGTATAACCAAGAAAAGGACGAGAGCATGGAGAGATAGCCGGGAGAGAATGAAAAGACAATGGTCACAGAAAATGAGCGAACTTGAAGAAAGCTTGAGAGAAACCAAAGCAAAGATAAGTGAACTCACATCTCAAAACCACTCTCACACTACCCCACCACCATCCTTTCCACCTCCCGCCAACCCATCACTTTCCATTCCCCAACTTTCTAATCCACCACACATAACCCACCCACCACCCAGAGTAGGATCAGCCTAGCCAATCCCACTCCTGAGGATCTAGACATGATGCTTAAAGCATATCAGGTCAGAATCCAAGAAGGGCCAAATGTGATAGATCATGATAAATGTTATCCTAGGGCCGATCTAGAAATAGAGAGAACAAAACTTTGTGCTCAGATGGTAGAATTGGCACAAGCTATGTTTGAAGCCAGTCGCTTGTTCAATGGCTCTAGCTCCACTAGAACACCATTGCATTTTGATGGTCTATTAGATAGATTGGAAAGGTTACTTGCAAAGTCTCGAAATGGAACCTCCTCCCAGCTTAAGGAGGGTGCAAGTGATACAATAAGCATTCCTCCCTAGGAAGCTTATGCGCCTGACTCCACTGAACCCGACACCTCTTCTTCTATGAATAGGTATTCACAAGAGCTCTTGAGAGAGATTCAAGAAGAGAAGTGGGCAAAGGAAAGTGAAGTACCTCCTCCCATTGAACTTGTGGATGACGCACATGATCAATTCCCACCTGACATCCCTTCTATTTATGAAGAGCAGGAGAGTGCCCAATCTCATGAGAGATAAGATTTTGAGTCTAATTCCTTGCAAGAGTTACCACATTTCACAGGTCCATGGGAAACTAAGTCAACATGCATGAGAGCACCCACGGTCATGATAAGAAATGAAGATTCGATCATACCTAGGAATACGGAGGTAGTAAAGAACACTAAAGTGCAGTGCAACCTCACTTTAGAAGAGCTACTCAAGGTTAAGCCTAAATTGTGGAAACATGTGGCGAAACAAGTGCCAGAGGTAGCGAAATCACGTTCCCAGGTAGGATCTCATAGAACAGTGCCAGAAATACCATTAGATAAGATAGGAGACATGAGTGAAGGAGAAGAAGGAAACACCTATCTCCCAGTTACCCATCAGGGATACACAACCAAGGCAATTTTGGACTCAGGTGCAGGAGTTGCAATTGCTACCACCTCTCTATGGAAGCGTTCGGGCAAGCAAGCACTCATGCCAACGAGAATGAAACTGCAGATGGCTGATGGTCATATTGAGAGGCCCTTAGGATTGCTAGAAGGAATAACTCTCACTACATGTGGTGTTGAGTTCGAGCATACTTTTGCTATATGCGACTTTAACAAAAACCAAGCCTATGAGATGATTTTGGGAAGGCCATTTATGCGGAAATTGCAAGTGGTACAGGATTGGGGAACCAGTTCCTTGTATTTGCAACATCTAGGTGTTACAACCAAAGTCAATCTCAAGCATTACTCTCACAGAGACGTACCGCCTATTCAATGGAATACCATCCATAGAGCCAAGGATGACACTGAGTCAGTGCACTCCATAGGATCAGGATCCTCATGGATGCATGAAGACACCCACTTGTGGATGTGTAAAGTTGCAGTAGAAGAGGAGACGAGAGAAAAAGCCAGAGAGATAGGTGCGAAGGAAACTCATAGATTGGCTCAAGACCCAGCCTATGCACCTATCGTATTCCCTGATGAAGAATTTGAACCTCACCGCTGGGCAGAGATTTTAGCAACAATGGATGTAGCCATCAATGAAGAACAATGGACACCCCACTATGACGAGGATGGCTATGACATTTCAGTCTTCTCCATAGAGCCAATCATGGGACACTCAATTTTAGAAGAATGCGAACCTAGCCCTGATGCATTTGAGGATGCAAAGGACTCCGATCTAGAGTCAATCATTATGGACTCACCTTTTGCATCAGATGAAGAATACTTCTATGAGGTAGAAGTTCACCCGCAGAAACATGGAGAGCTCACAAATGATGTAAGGTTAACCACACAAGTGACCGCCAGAAGTGAAGGCGGGAAAAGGAAGAAGAGAGAAATCATACCAGTAGAGGAAGAGTCTTTGTTTGCGGTTCCCAAAAACTTTAAAAAATATGAGATAGACGATAGGAGAATCATGATAAGAATGTCTAAACGTGAGGCACAAGCAGGAGAGGCCTATGATAACAAAGAAACCACCAAGAAAATAGTTGTAGCCATAGAAAAAGGAGAGGAGAGATGCACTTACATAGGACATGACCTGACAGAAGAAGAAGAGCACGAGTTGATAACCTTGCTAAGAGAATATAGAGATGTATTTTCTTGGAGTTACAAGGACTTGAAAGGTGTAGACCCTGACATATGCTCACACACTATCCCCATGACTTCAGATGCCAAACCCTCAAAACAAAACCCATACACTTATAATGATAATTATGCTGCCAAGATCAAAGAAGAGATAGATCGCCTGGTGGAAGCTAGATTTATCTATGAAATTGAGCACACTGAATGGGTATCCCCCATTGTAGTGGTGCCCAAAAAGAATGGCAAATTACATGTATGCATTAACTTGAAGAAGGTTAATGCAGCCACTATCAGAGATAGTTATCCGCTTCCTATCATTGAGCATCTCTTGGAAACAGTAGCAGGCAAGGAAGTGTACAGCTTCCTTGATGGATTTTCTAGTTACAATCAAGTAGCCATTGCTCCAGAAGATCAGCATAAGATGACTTTTGCCACAGAGTGGGGCATATTTGCTTTTTGGTAATGCCATTTGGGCTTACCAATGCACCCGCTACCTTTCAAAGATTGATGTGTCACATGTTTAAAGAGTTCTTGAGGAAGAATTTGGAAGTCTATGTTGATGATCTTTGCACTCATTCCAACATTAGATAGACCCATATACCTGAACTCAGACAAATCTTTGACAAATGTAGAGAATATCAAGTATGCTTGAACCCAGAAAAGTGTGTTTTCATGGTCAGGCAAGGCAAAATTCTAGGACACATAGTGTCAAAGAATGGCATATCCACGGATGAGGAGAAAGTGAGAGCATTGCAAAACTACCTAGGCCAAGGAATGTCAAGGAGGTACAGGCCTTCATGGGGCATTGTGGTTACTACGATCGATTCATTCACATGTATGCCATCATTGCAAAGCCTCTGTATGCTCTTCTGACTAACTTTGAGTGGATTGATGAATGTGAGAACTCTTTCAAGGAGCTCAAATGAAGATTATGTTCAGCACCAATCTTGACCACACCAGATTGGAACAAGCCATTCCATGTCCATGTGGATGCATCCAATTATGCTATTGGATGTGTGCTAGCACAACCTACGGGCGAAGGTAACATGGATCTTCCAATTTCCTACGCTAGTCGACAGTTGAATGCAGCTGAACGGAACTATACCACCACGGAACAAGAAAAATTAGGCATGGTATATGCAATAAAAAAGTTTAGAAACTATTTGCTTGCAAATAAGTTTAAATTTTTTACGGATCACCAAGCTCTACTGTACCTAGTAAACAAGCCATGCAATACAGGTTGATTAGTAAGATGGTACCTCTTACTAATGGAATACGACTTTGAGGTAGCGATGAGAAAGGGCAAGACTCATTTGAGAGCATATCATCTCTCAAGGCTCACATCAGAAGAGGCCCCACAAGGAGTGTCAGATGACCTACCTGATGCATACTTGTTTAATTTGGAAGTTGTACCACAGTGGGCCAAACCCTTAGTGCTAGTACTGACATATGGGCCTATGCATCCAGTAGTAAACACTCAAGATAGGGAGGTAGTAAAAGCCCAAAAGTATCATATCATGGCAGGAAGTATGTACAAACATACGGAGCAAGGAGTATTAGCCTGTTGTGTGGAAGAGGACGAGTACGAGAAGTGGTTGCAATTAGCACATGTGGGTACACTAGAGCAACACTACTCGAGACAATGAACCTTATAGACATTGAGGAGACTTGGAGTACACTGGCCAACTATGGAAGTTGATGTCCATAGAATGTGCAAAGAATGCCCAATTTGCCGCACTAAACCACCAGTGGAACATGCCACTCTTTATCGAGTGTCTCTAATGACAGATTGGAGCGAACCATTAGTAGCCTTTCTGAGGACGAAAACATTCCCTCAAGATATGACTTTGGCTAGACAAAGAAGTTTGGAACAAGAAGCCTTAGAGTAGGCACTCATTGTGATAATTTATACAAACGTGGTAAAGATGGTTACCTAAGAGTGTGTGTCCACGAGAGCGAATATCTGAAGATCTTGGAGACTGCTCACCAGGGTGTAGTAGGAGGACACTTTGGACCAGATAGGGTGATCAAGGCAATACTATTTGCAGGTCTTTGGTGGCCAACCCTTCACGTGGATGCACACACCTACGTGAAGCGGTGTGATGTTTGTCAGCAAACTCAGTATCCTATACGAAAAGATGAGATGCCATTGAAACCTATGATGGGTGGACATGTATTCTCTAAATGGGGAATAGACTTTGTTGGACCTATTAACCCCCCAGCTAAGGGTTCCCATGCTGAATATATTATTGTGGCCACTGATTATCTAACCAAATGGGTAGAAGTAAAAGCTACGACAAAGAATGATGCTCAGATAACAGCTAAGTTCTTATTCGAGAATGTGTTCACCAGATACGGATTACCAATAGAGCTAGTGAATGATAGAGGCACACACTTCTTGAATGAAGTCATTGAGAACCTTCTCCAAGAATTCTTGGTAATACATAAGAAGTCTACCACATATCATCCACCAGCTAATGGATAGGCCGAGAGCACAAATAAGATTCTATGTAATGTATTGACAAAATTAGTTAATAATAAACACTCTGATTGGGATAAATAGCTTCACCACACTGTTTGGGCATACCGAGTTGCCTATAAAACGGTACTCCAAGCCACACCCTTTCAGATGGTGTTTTGCCAGAATGCGGTGCTACCATTGGATTTTTTGATACCTACATTTAAAGTAGCACAAGAGCATGACTGGACAGGCCATGAGCTCTCCTCTAGAATCTTTGATCTTGAACGTTTAGGTGAGACATGATTGAGAGCTGCAGCAGGAATCTATGCAACCAAGATGAGGCAAAAGGCGTATTTTGATGCACATGTGAAGGATAAAGGCTTGAAATCAAGAGACCTAGTCCTAGTCTACACATTGAAGAAACATGCAGGAAAATTAGAGAAAAGAGGCTATGGACCAATGATTATCAATAGGATCTCCACAAGTGGAGCAGTACAACTAGCCACTCTAGAAGGTGACATCCTACCAAGTTACATGAGCGGATGCAGAGTCAAGTTATATCAAGAACCCCTAACAGAAGAGATGCTAAATCGACTCAATATTGCAAAGAAATATAAAGAAGAGGAAAAGCGAATTCGAGAGGAAGCACAGGCAAAAGCTTTAGAATGCATCTGATGAATGAAATTGAGAAGACAAGGTAGAGATCAACCCATGCCTGACACTCAAGAAGCCCTAGGTTATCACATGGCCATGTGTGAGGCCTGAGGTGAACGGTCCCATAGGATAGTTGATCGACGACCTTTTGTGATCCTAGAAGTAGGACAAGGAGAGAGTGCAAGGACAGTGAGAGTGTTAATTGACTCAGGTGCAGCCACTAGTGCAGTTCGACTTTCTTACTACCAAAAATTGCAATCGAAGGTAAAACCTATAGAGGCTTATCTGATAGGGTTGGGAGGTGTTGAAACCCCTTGCATAGGAGAGGTGGAACTTCCCCTCTACATTCAAGGGATCCTAATGTCATTAAAAGTACTAGTGTGTGAAGACGAGGATCTTACCGAACCTCTTGTCTTGGGCCAAGACTGGATCTATAATCAAGCAGTCAGCCTCAACCTAAGAAGTGGACTTCTTCAGCTTGGTTAGGCCAAAGCCACCTCACAATTGAATTAGAAAATCTAGCACTCATGCCATTAGAAAAGGCACCAACTCTTGGTCCCTCTAGGAACCCACTTGACGATAACCATGCTATTATTGTCCAAAGTTCTATAGTGTAGAAGATTGTCACTCTTGACGAAGGAACAGAAGTCAATGAGGAGTTCCCATTTGTTCCAAAGAAGATTCGAGGAAGGCAGGCTGAGCAACACACGACACTGTGGAGACCGATGATCAAGAAGTAGGTGCACCAACTTGGGCAATATGAAGTACCTTGTGGCATGAAGTAGATCTAGATACGCAAAGGGGAAAAAACCACGACTCTAGAGATAGGTTCTCAGAAAAGCATCAAGCAAGCCACACCATCAAGGACTAAAACGAAGGAGTTCCCTAGGCAACACTCTAGACATACCATTTCTATTTGGGTCCCTAAGCGGTCAATGAAGGCTATCCCCACTGCTAGACAGATATGGGTGCCCAAGGCCTGCTTACGAGCTCAAATAGCTTCACCTCCAGTCACTAGAATAAATCAACACTCACAAGCACTCTTGGCAAATAGCTCAAGGAAGATACCTACACCTCACACTATTACACCTTCGGTCAAACCTAGAAATGTCTGGAAATGGGTACCCAAAATGTCCCAAATCCAGCACAACCTAGTTCAAAAACCTTTACCGGTCACCCGCTCTAAGAGCTACGAATCCTCAATCAAAGTTTGGAGACTTAAACCCTATATCAAACCCCCTGACCCAATTTTGTAAATCCATCCACTCTGATGTAGGTGCATTCTAAGTACATTGCATATCCAAAGTATGCATCTAGGATGACACTAACCACTAACCAACATTCACACCTATCACAAACACTTCACCTCTAACCACTAAACATCTGGATTGTCATGTTAGTATTGTGAAGGGAACACCATTACATCTTGTTTCCTATGCAACACTAATGTGCCCTTCTTCTTCTAGCAGATAAGCATCAGAAGTCTCATGGCAGCAGCAGCAGGCACAAGCTCCCAGGCAAGCACGAGTACTCAAATGAATTGGGATACCATGCCTGTGGAGGCTCCACTGACAGCGAGGCCTGAAGAGTTTCTGAATGTGCGAAGAATTCCCATCTCGGATCCACCGAGTGGCCTAACAGAAAGAGTGAAAGGACATTCTCATTGGTTCAATGAGATGCCAAGAGATGCAGATCATATCTGGGAATCCAAGTTGAAATTTGGAGGAGTTTGGTGGACCTTTCAATTCTTCTCATGAGAATTTGAAGCATTACAAAATGTAGCTCCTCTTCAAGATATTTGGCAGAAAGTGGGGTTACACGATTATTTTAGTGCATCTCTGCCTAAACCTGATTTCCTTAGGTGTTATTACTTTATTGCAACTCGAAAAGCGACAGGAGATAATGATCAGTCAGGCACATTCCTGCTTCCCTCTCTATCAAACCAGGAGGAAATGAAAAAGTTTGAGTTGAACATAACTTTAATCAGGGAATCCCTTCAAATGTACGGCACCCATGTACCCTCCGATCGAGATCCTTTGATACCGGAGTCTATGAAGAGCAGTAAACTCAAGAAGTTGAAAGAGATGTGTGCCCTCACCCCAAACATTGCCATACCGTTGAGAATGTGCCTTCAACACTTCGCATTTCCGGCTCAAGGTCGATTCACTCGGCCTCATAAAAAGGTTTGGTACGGGCTATACCTGGCGGAGACCGGGAGTCTACCTATTAAGATTCCGGTATGGATCCTTGATCAATTATATGAAGTAGGCAAACGAGGAGTGAGGAAGCCTAATTTGAATGGTTGCTGTGCCATTACGAGAATCATCTACAGATGCCTCGCCTATGATGTGCCAATTGCATGGGCACTTAAATACTCACAGCTGCAATTCTTCCAGGGGCGAAAACCAGGGGTTCAACCAGCTAAAAGAATGTGTGGATCTCTTTCCCATGTGCTAATTCCTCGCGAGTCCACCACAGAAATCTCCCCTAGAGAAGAAGCACAAGTGGCCCCATTCACGATCCATCTCCAACGACCACAATCAGAGGGTGTGGTACAACCCACTCCTCAGCCCCACCACTACCCACGGATGCTGAGTTTGCCTCCATGGCTGCATTGGAGGAGGATACAACCTTTGACTTTGAGACTTTCTTGCAAACAACATAGCTATCTGAGGGTGAGTTCTTCTGAGACACTGATGGTCCCGGATCATCATCCCAGAGAGAACGGCCACAGAGTGATGCACGAAGAGTACATTGGGAAGATGAGGCACAACATACTCACGCTGAAGGCACATAGGATCAAGAAGAGGCACAGGTAAATGAATCAGAGGAGAGTGAGGAGGAAGCCCCTGCTTACACTGCACAACTCAAACGGATCTACAAAACGATCAAGCAGGTACAAAAAAGGCATAAGCTATCAGAAGAGGCAAATAGAGCGATGGTGGATCAAATGCTTCAAGCAGAGAACGTGGACCCCCACTTTGTTGAATCATTGAACCTTTTGGCTCACACATGTGGGATGATAAAAGCTATGCGGACAATGCTACATCGCACTCCCCCTCAATACGATCAACGAAGACTGGATACGCGACCACGCAAGGGAAAAATGATCCAGATGGATGTCTCTACCTCACTCTCTACCACCGCTCAGGAAGATGTGGACATGACCAGCCCCACTAACACTGATGCACATGACGACAGCACACAGATACCATCTCCCCCATCACCTCCCACCCAACGCACCGAACCCCTCGCCTCTAGCATCACTGAACAACCCACAGCCATCCTTAAGGAACCTATGCCGCACACCACCACTTTGCCATCCTTACCTATCCCTACCTCTATCATTGCTTGCCCATTTTCCGAACCTCATATGGGTCATCCTGCCACCCATCAAACCATATTAGGTCACCCATCTTATCAACCAGCTCTTGGACAGCCACATCTCCCTAGCCAAACATTAACACACCCATTTTCCCTCACCACTCCAATTCCTCTTTCCCAACTCCAACCCACTCGGCCCTTCCTAACCTTCCCAAAACCTACACAAACCACCCTACCTCCATTCTTGGCAAACCTTATAAATATAGTTCAACAAATTGAGAATAATAATAGATAGTCCCTTTCCCACACCACCTCCCCCACATTCACGACCACCACTAACACACCACCCACCATTCCAGTATTCACGATTCACACTTCACACTTCACACACAATCACGTCCGATCCCATGGACATTTCACCCTCCACCGGACCACTCACAACTACTTTTGTCTCAACATCACCACTTGTAACTTCATGCACATCACCACATACACCAAGTGTCAGCACAACATCCACTTTTCCCTTCCCCATTTCCCAACCCCTTGCATCTCTCACCTCCACCTCTGCATCCACCTCATTTAGTCATGCACTGGACACTATGTTTGAAGTTGTGGCCCAACTTAAACAGGAATATAGATTATGAGAAGAAAACAATAAAGAGCTTGGTACTCTGTCGTCCCACCTCCAGGCACGTGTCAAGGCCTTGGAGCTGAGTAATATTGCATTACAATAAGAGGTCACCACTCTCCAACAATCTCATGCAGAGCTTGAAGCCAAGTATACAAAGACGAGTAAGGCGATGGAAGAACAACTTAGAGATCAGCTAGCCCGCAACGCGAGACTAACATGGCTTTACTCCGACGACACCTAGCAGCTGCCCAAGAAGAGAACAGAAGATTACAACAACAAAATCAATACAATCTCAAAGCCACCATAGAAAACACTCCAGGGACACCCATAGACCCTGCTAGCTTCCGTGCTATCCCCTCAGAAAGTATCTAGCAAATATTGAAAACCTATGCCAACCTCTTAGAAGCACATGATCAGCTTGCCGACCAAGTGAAAGAACTACAGAAACAACCAATGCTCGTACCACACATGACAGAACCAAGAAATGTGGTCAATGCTGCTACTTCACCAGAGCCAGAATCTTCCATGGCCAATGAGGTACTTGAGCTACGACAACAAGTGGCAGAATTAAAGATTAAGTTGTTACAATATGAACGATCCCCCCTCTCCACCTGATCAACCATCAGAGGAAGAAGCAGTAACCATTCTTGTGGAAGAAACCTTAGAAGATAACCTGACATGCCTAGCACGATTAATTGGAATTCCCTTCAAAGAGATCTGGTGAGGGGACTACGGATCAGAGAACAAGAATTGGCAACCGACATACTACAGCACTACATTGATCAACTCGTGGAGCATGTTGGTGCAAGACAAGCCTACACACATTGGCTTGGAATCTTGGAACCTTGGAAGATGGGCTTGGAACCCTTGAAGGATATCTCTACATGAAGGATAAGGCATAGGAACTCATACTTATGAGTTATTATCTTTTACTCATTGTAAAAAGGTCTATATGACTTGGCATTCATTTACATCACACCTAATTGATTAAGTCATGGATTTTTGGGTGGAATGATTGGAGAGAATATCTCCTTAATTCTAGAGTAGAGAATATAGGAGATTTGAATTTGAATTCAAATTCAAATCTCAACTCATTCTCTATAAAAGATACAATCAAAAAGTCGCGGTTAGTCCTGCCACTCTAGCTCACTCCCCGAGGCATATTTTTCTTTGTAACTCATTGTGTGTGAAGGCTACTCTATTGCCAACACCACAATACCTCATTTAGCTATGCTTGTCAAGCTAATGAGATTGTACAAACACATTTATCAATAGAAGTATACATTCATCATCTCTGTTTTGTCTGAGTGTTCTACTCCAAGTCTGTCATCTTCAAAGGAGCATTTCTCTGGATCTACTGAACCAAATCAAGAGATCTATAGCTCATTGGAACCAGCTCAAAGTCTACTACAAGCATACAAAATTTCAAAGGATTTCATTCAGCCAATTGGGAGAAAATCGATTCGAAGTGCACACTGGTATCAGTCTGCAGAGTTCCTGAAAAATCGGGGGTGATTATAATTTTGCTAAACTTATTTCTCAGTGCATAGTTTATCAATTGAAGTGATTTCACTTGTGATTGGTAGCTTACTAAGGTACATTAATACTCCCAAAAGGAATTGTTTCAATTTTAAGTGTGCTGGACACACTGAGTAAAAGTCTGAGCAGGTATCACTACAGGAATAGAAAGTTTTGCTTGTTTTTTGAAGTACAAAGTTATCTGTTTTGGTTTGATCATTACCCAAACCATTTCCAAAGTACATATATGGTTTCTTTATGTCATTTGGAAGCTAAGCTGGTGTACTAATTATATCTGAAGAGAAAAGAGGGCAGGTGTGAAGCAGGTTTTGCAGCACCAACTGATTTCCTGAGTGCATCTATCCATCACTCTCAACAGTGGTATCAGAGCAAAGAAGGTAAACATGGGTGATGGTTTCCCTTCCTTCATTGACAAATTGGACAGAAACAATTATCAAGCTTGGTCATTGAGAATGAAGACCTATCTACAAGGGAGAAGTCTATTTGGATACATATCAGGAGATGAGGAGTTGCCCTCATTCAAGACTAGAGGACTACCTACAAAGGATGAACATGAAAGGCTCAACCAATGGTGTGCAAAGGATGCTTTGGCAAGGTCTTATCTCTTAAACTCTATATCTGACTTTCTTTTACCTCATGTAAGGAACTGTAAGACTTCCCAAGAGACTTGGGAAACCTTGTCAAATTATTTTTCTTCCAACACAAGGGCTAGGAAGAACCAATTATGGATTGAGTTCACAACCCTTAGGAAGCAGCCCAAGCAATCAGTTTCAGAGTATGTGACAAAGATCAAAGATGTGGCAGACCAACTAGCAAGCATTGGAGAGGAAATTGAAGAGGAGCAAATAGTCAGGCAAGTGACAAATGGACTCAAGGCAGATGATAAGTGGGAAAGTTTCACCACTGCAATGGACCTCTACATGGACATGCATACCCCTGATCTCACAACACTCATGGGCCAACTATTTACACATGAAGCAAAGTTCACCAAAGCTGGAGATCAATCAAAAGGTAATAACCCCTCTGCTCTCTATACTGATAAGAAAGTTAAAGAGAAAGGCAAGAAGAAACAGGATGAAGAAGGGTCTACCTCTCAAGCTAATTATGCAGGGAGAGGTAGGTCATCTAGAGGAAGAGGCAGAGGAGGTAAGTCAGGTAGGGGGAGACCCTACAACTCATCACCTTGCAACATCTGTGGATTGTCAAATCATACCACAGATGAATGCTACAAGAACTACAAAAATCAGAGAGGAAGAGGCTACTCAAGAGGTGGATACTCTCAAGGAAGAGGTAGATTCAACCAACATCAAAGCTACAATGGGTACAACAACCAATACAACAACAATTACAACAACAACCACAATGGAAGCTACCAAGGTGGATTCAGAAATAGAAGAGACTACAACAACTACACTGAGGAGCAGGATGACTCCTTATTGATCATGAATATGACCTCCAAGATAGGTACAAATGATGATCATTTATTTTACATTGACTCAGGATGTTCTAACCATGTAGCTGGCAATGTGGCACTACTTTCTGATTTGGAAGAGCCCAAGGGCAAACATCAGGTACAAACAGGTGATGACACTAAGCACTCTGTTGTCAAAATTGGAAATGTGAAGACATGTGATGGTAATCAGAACCTATTAAGCAGGGTACTTTATGTACCAACAATAACTAAGAATTTGATGAGTGTTGGTCAGATTGTGGAGAAAGGTTTGCAGGTCAGATTCACACAACATGGAGCATATGTGGAGGACCCAAAACAAGGATTCAGAAGAATAGCCAAAGGGGAGAAATCAGGTAGATTATTTACATTTGAGCTAGAAGATACAAAAAACATTGCTTTGTATAATTACAAGGATCAGACACTCTCAGAGTTAGAGATATGGCATAAAAGATTAGGGCACATAGGTGAAAGGACTCTAAAGCAAATGTGCAGGGATCAATGTGTGCTTGGGATACCTAATGTATCCAAGCAACACATGATTTATAAATGTGGATCATGTCAATTTGGTAAGTCTCATAGATTACCCTACTCAAGGAAAGGTTTCATGCATGAAGACTACCTAGACTTGGTACACACAGATGTTTGGGGACCTAGCAAGGACCCTTCCATTTCTGGTTCAAGATATTATGTGTCTTTCATTGATGACTATAGCAGGTGGACCATTTTATACTTTATGAAGCATAAAGATGAAGTGTTTAATTGTTTCAAGAGGTATCTTGCACTTGTTGAGAATCAAACAGGTAGAAGCTTGAAGAGGCTAAGATCAGATGGTGGAGGAGAATACTTCTCCAATGAGTTTGAAGATTTCTTGCAGGAAAGAGGCATCAAGAGGGAGATCACTACAAGGTACTCACCTGAACAAAATGGGGTAGCAGAAAGAAGGAATAGACTTATAGTGGAAACAGCTAGGTCTATGCTCAATGAGAAAAAGTTGCCAAATTACTTATGGGCAGAGAGTGTATCCACTGCCACTTATCTCATCAATAGATTGCCATCCAAATCACTTGATGGCATGACACCATATGAAGCACGGCATGGTAAGAGACCCTCTCTGGATCATTGCAAAATCTTTGGTTGTGTAGCATATGTGCATATTCCCTCACAGGTAAGAGGAAAGCTAGACCCAAAGGCTGAGAAATGTATCTTCATTGGTTATGATTTGAACCAAAAGGGATACAGATTCTACAACCCCACAAACAAAGGGTTCAAGGTAAGCAGAGATGTCATATTTGATGAAAATGATTCTTGGTATGAGAATGAATGCAGGAAAGTAAGTCTACCCTATGACATGGAAGAAGATTTTCCAAAGCTTACCAAGGAAGAGCCAACTCAGCAAGAAGACTCAAGCTCTGATGATGATACAATAAACCTTGAAGAATTCAAAGCTTGGAAATCCAAAGGAAAGATGAAGATGAAGCAATTAGAGGATAAGCCAGAAACTTCTACTCAAGCAATGAGGAGATCTCAGAGAGAGAAGAAGAAGCCTATCAGATTTGGGTATGACACATCACTTGTAACTAAACATTCTGTATATCTTGCAAAAGACTTGTTGAATGAAGAACCAGGTACCTATGAAGAAGCAATTACAAAGCCAGAATGGAGAGAAGCCATGGATGAGGAGATAGAAGCCCTCAAAGAGAGTGATACTTGGGACTTGGTACCCAAGAAAGATTCTATGAAGGTAATAGGATCCAGATGGATCTACAAATTGAAGAAGAATTCAGATGGAACAATTAACAGGTACAAAGCTAGGTTGGTAGCCAAGGGTTTTGCACAAACCCAAGGCATTGATTATGAGGAGACATTTTCTCCTGTGGCCAAGATGCCAACTATCAGAGTTTTGGTGAGTGTAGCTGCATCCAAGAATTGGAACATGTACCAATTGGATGTGAAGAATGCATTCTTGAATGGATGGATATCTGAAGAAGTCTACATGTCACAACCACCTGGCTATGAAGATCCCAAAAAGGTACATTATGTTTGTAAATTGAAAAAGGCTCTGTATGGTTTGAAGCAGGCACCTAGAGCATGGAATTACATATTGACCACCTACCTTCTAGACCAAGGATTTGTGATGAGCAAAGCAGACACTTCTCTATTCATAAAGAGAAGTAGTACAGAGGTAATCTACTTATGTGTTTATGTTGATGACATCATCATTACAGGTAATGATGTCAATGGGATTAGACACATCAAAGGACAGATGATGAAAGAATTCAAGATTAGTGATCTTGGATTACTAAAATATTTCCTAGGTCTTGAATTGATCTATACAGATACAGGTATCTACATCACTCAAAAGAAGTATGTACAGGACATGGTCAAGAAGTTTGGTTTGCAGGATGCTAAGGTATCTACTACTCCAATGGAGGTTAACCAAAAGCTAAGTGCTCATGAAGGAGAAGAAATCAAAGACATTACAGGTTACAAAAGTATGGTGGGTAGCTTGAACTATGCTACCTTGACAAGAATTGACATAGCATATGGAGTAAGTGTGCTTAGTCAATTCATGCACAAACCAAGGGTACCTCACCTAGAGGCAGCAAAGAAGATCTTGAAGTATTTGAAGGGAACACAAAGTCATGGTTTGTATTTTCCTTATACATCAGATATTGACATAAAATTTTACTCAGATGCAGATTGGGCAGGATGCAAGGATGATAGGAGGAGCACCTCAGGTTACATTTGTTTTGCAGGAGACAAGCCTATCTCTTGGTCAGCTAAGAAGCAACCTACAGTGGCATTATCATCCACTGAAGCAGAGTATAGAGGGCTTGCCAATGCAACTCAAGAAGCTATATGGTTGAAGCTTCTATATACAGAGTTAGGCCTACTCACAAGGCCACCTATTATATTTGGAGACAACACTAGCTCTCTTCACCTTGCAGCAAACCCAATTTATCATGCCAGAACCAAACACATAGAGGTTCATTACCACTATGTGAGAGAGAAATTGTTAAGTAAAGAGATTCAATTGACATATGTTTCTACTAATATGCAATGTGCAGATTTACTTACCAAGGCATTGGATGGAAATAAGCTATGCAGATTCAAGTCTATGATTGGATTGCAGGAAGTAATTGAAGAATGAAGAAGAAGACTTAAGCCAAAGTGTTTGGCTTGACGGGGAGCTGTTGGTGCAAGACAAGCCTACACACATTGGCTTGGAATCTTGGAACCTTGGAAGATGGGCTTGGAACCCTTGAAGGATATCTCTACATGAAGGATAAGGCATAGGAACTCATACTTATGAGTTATTATCTTTTACTCATTGTAAAAAGGTCTATATGACTTGGCATTCATTTACATCACACCTAATTGATTAAGTCGTGGATTTTTGGGTGGAATGATTGGAGAGAATATCTCCTTAATTCTAGAGTAGAGAATATAGGAGATTTGAATTTGAATTCAAATTCAAATCTCAACTCATTCTCTATAAAAGATACAATCAAAAAGTCGCGGTTAGTCCTGCCACTCTAGCTCACTCCCCGAGGCATATTTTTCTTTGTAACTCATTGTGTGTGAAGGCTACTCTATTGCCAACACCACAATACCTCATTTAGCTATGCTTGTCAAGCTAATGAGATTGTACAAACACATTTATCAATAGAAGTATACATTCATCATCTCTGTTTTGTCTGAGTGTTCTACTCCAAGTCTGTCATCTTCAAAGGAGCATTTCTCTGGATCTACTGAACCAAATCAAGAGATCTATAGCTCATTGGAACCAGCTCAAAGTCTACTACAAGCATACAAAATTTCAAAGGATTTCATTCAGCCAATTGGGAGAAAATCGATTCGAAGTGCACACTGGTATCAGTCTGCAGAGTTCCTGAAAAATCGGGGGTGATTATAATTTTGCTAAACTTATTTCTCAGTGCATAGTTTATCAATTGAAGTGATTCCACTTGTGATTGGTAGCTTACTAAGGTACATTAATACTCCCAAAAGGAATTGTTTCAATTTTAAGTGTGCTGGACACACTGAGTAAAAGTCTGAGCAGGTATCACTACAGGAATAGAAAGTTTTGCTTGTTTTTTGAAGTACAAAGTTATCTGTTTTGGTTTGATCATTACCCAAACCATTTCCAAAGTACATATATGGTTTCTTTATGTCATTTGGAAGCTAAGCTGGTGTACTAAGCATATCTGAAGAGAAAAGAGGGCAGGTGTGAAGCAGGTTTTGCAGCACCAACTGATTTCCTGAGTGCATCTATCCATCACTCTCAACAGAGCAAAGGTCTGTCAGAGACGACAGACGCTAGGGGGGGGAGAGTGTTGGCATCATACGAGAAGAAGCAAGTACGGTCATACACGCAGATCTAGCACTGAGGCAACCCATTAAAGTTTTTCAATCTTTACACTACTATAAAAGTGATTCTCATCACAGAAAACCATTGTAAATACCGTTTCACCTTTTTGTAGCCCCATTTTGTGCAAGCCGAGGAGTCCTCGAGCTTGAGGAGCTTTAGAAGTAATTGCCTACCAATTTTCATATTTTTTAGACCTCGTTTGAGCCCTCAAATAAGCCCTGGAACCTAATTTTTAACTAGGCCGGACACTAGGTCTCGACAGTGCCAAAGCTAGTTAAAAACTATAAATAGAGCTAGAGAGCTCATTTTTGGGGTAGCTTCTTGTAGTCTTGCACTTGTACGAGAACTTGATGGTAATAGAAGTGATTCCATTGTCTTACTCTCTTTGTTCTTGCGGTGTGTGCGCGTTTGTGTGTATGTGTGTGCATGTTGGTGTGCTTCTCACTCACACATTTGTGCCTTCACTTGCTCGAGGTCTTCATACCATCCTCACATCTTCCCGGATTGACATTAAAGGAGGTGCTACTCATCACTGAGCTATAGTGTCAAACATCAGGTGCAATTGCTTCTCGAATAATTGATCGACGCCCCTTTGTGACCATAGAGGTAGGACAAAGACAGAATATGAGGATGATGAGAGTGTTAAATTGTTGTTTTATCTACGACATGGGTTCTTGGGATGGTTAGGGGTCTGTAAAATAGAGGCCCTGTTTTGTATTTTCCCAATCTACTAATTCAGTGTATGCTACTACACCGACTTAACACTTCTGAATTAGATTGTTTATCAACTACTTCTCTGCTCTGTGAATTACAACTTCTTCACCACAATAACGCATAGACGCATGACTACGTCACTTAATCGCAATATCGTCTTAACTTAACACTTCAACAGAAACTTAAGTAATTATTGAACTATATTAACGGGGTTAAAGAATACACAAGGATGTAGACAATGCGACACGCTTTAACTTCAGGCGTGCACCCAGACCAACAGTCTGGCATCGACTCCTATTGTCTTATGCATGCTCCTTTCATTAATCAAAAAGGTTTACAACGTTTGCGCCACGCCCTTTCGGTGTGCGTGTGACTTTTCAGAATTACATTTCTTCTATGCTCAATATGATAATTCCATTCTATCGGCCAACACCGGCATGCACGGTGGACTCAAACCCAAATTGATAAATACAAAAATTTAGGAATCATCGATAATTCCCTATACATACATGGAACGGGTTATCTTGAATGTGCTTGAAATTTTTAGCTTGAGCAATTCCAGCATAGTCTACAGAGTTTCTGGTTCAATGACTTGTGCATCAGTTCTGACCAAACTGGCAGCGATCACTTGATTGATCAATGACTCAGTCTGAGTCTGCAGGAAAGCTTCTTGGAGATAGAAGTCATTGGCTAACGTCGCATCTCTACACAACTGTGCATCATGGATTTCTGCATCGATTCTTGTTATTCTTTCTTGCTGGATCACCAACTGTTTCTCTCTATGTTCCAGTTCCTGTATTTGAAAATTAATAGTAGTATTATAATTCTGTCTTTCCCGCTGGGCTGCTTCCATATCCTTCTTTAACTTGAGATTCTTGGAAATCTCTCTGGAAAGTTCCTGTCCCTGTTTGAATAACTGTTCAGCAACTTTATCTAAGTCTGCTTCAGCTTTTATGACATTTGTAGCTAGCATCTGAGAAGCTTCTTCTAATACGTTGAGCTTATCCCTTGTTTCACGGAGTTCATTGCCTAACGCAGTCATGGCATCGTGTTTATCTATAACTTCTTGCTTCAACACTTGAATCTCTACGTTTTGAGTGGCGGTAATAGTATCCTTTTCATTCAGTTGTTCCTGCAATCTCTAAATTTGTGTTTGTAGTGAATGAATATCTGTTTTGGCCTCAATGAGTTCTTCCTAGAGAGGTGCTATGTCCGATTCTAGGATGTCGACTTTGCTTTGAAGCTCGTGATGAATAGCTTGTTGTGCATTCTGCAGTTCGAGGGGTAATTGTTGGGATAGCTGTAACAAAAAATGACCAATCGATGCCAATTAGGTGAACGCAGCAGGGGGGAGAAGAGGAGGTGTAGGCCATGATGGTTGGGCAGAAAGGATGTTTGGGGACGAGGGTGGAGAATAATCAAGAGAAGAAGGGACATTGGACGAAGCTTCACGGGTTGCTATCAGAGGCGAGGAGGGAGGAGAAGCAGAAGCGGCAAGAAGGGTGATTGGAAGAGGAAGAGGAATAATAGGTTTCTGGACCAAGATGATGCCTGCTCCTTGCTGGGGCGAAGGTGGAACTTCTGCAATTTTGGTAATTGCAACTTCAGTGATTTTCTGTTGATTTAGTGGGTCTGCCTGATCACCTACTAGTTGCGAGGATGGTTGATGAAAAAAAACTTTAGTGCTACCATCCACTATGTCCGGCACAGCATTATCATCCAATTGTTGCGTTTCATCCCTCCTTTTAGTACCGGCCACATCTTCCATGGCAACATCGAGATCTTGGTGCTTAATAGGAGAAGATGGGGCAGATGCTACCTGTACCGAAGTCTCTTTATCGTGAAACACATCAACTTCTTGTGCAGCGGTTGATACCTACACTTGATTGTGTGACGGACTGATGTGCATGTGCTTGTATTTGGGGCAGCCGGGTACGTGGTATGTATTGCTTGGAGGCCTGCTTCACAACGGCTTGGCACTCCTGATGGATTTGTTTAAAGAAAATTGTTGCCCAATTAACTCATTCATGGGACGTAGCCTTGATCATGAAGTACAAAGGTCGGGATATACCGTAATTGAATTTCTGTAAGTCAAGGGAAGCAACTAAAAACTGGAGCGCAGTACATTTAGGCTCGGGGTGACAGAGAATAGCGAATTCGTTGGAGGACTGGCGGGGAAACAATTGGTGCATCGTGGCTAGGGGAATGAGTGGAACCTCTACTCATCCTTCCTAAGCCAGATAGAACCACTATGCAACAGTGTCAATAGTGATCACTGTGCGGGTGTTCAAGCAGGTAATCAGCCAGCATGTATCAGTTTGAGGCAGCTCAGAGTGATAAACCTGTGCAAAAGTTGGTCAAATTGGCAAGGTTATCTAGCACGAGAGCCATGGTCACTATGCACAATACGCTACAGAGTAAACAACACTCACGAATACAATAGCGACAACAAGACGTAGAGAATGGTTTAAGTAAAAAACACAAGATGAACGCACGACACAAAACACCATTATCACCGGGGAAGGAAACATGCATGCAATTATCATCATAAACACATTAGAAATACGCAATGATGGAAGGCGGCGGTGAATCAAAAATTTATCAACAAAATTATAGCTCACTGGTCTGCCGAAACATGCAAAATACGAAACAAAGGAGCGAAGGTAAAACTACTAGTCAGAAAGGTATGATGTACAATATGGATGCAATTTAGATCCATACCAATTTCCTTAAGATGTTCAACAGAGATTTGTTTGTGCTCTCGGTGAGTCCATTCGCTCGTGGGTAGTAGGGAGAACTGAACTTATGCACAATCTGGAAGGTATTAGTAAGCACTTGCATTAATGTGTTAGCAAAGTGCGTACCTTGATCAGTCACAATCTCCAAAGGTAAATCATAGCATGAAAAAATATCTTTCATCAAACATTTAGCGATTGCAGTAGCTGTGGCTGACCGTAGAGCCCAAGCTTCGGCCTACCGAGTCGCATAATCCGTACAGGTAAGAATATATATGTTACTGGTAAGTGTCACAGGAGGTGTAATCATTCCGATAAAATCCAAGCCCCATTTCTGAAAGGGTTCCAGAGGTAGAATTGGTTGGAGCGGAAAGTAATGTCTCTGTAAAGGTTGACCCAAATGCTGACACACATCGCACTGTCACACATACTTGGCCACATCACGGTACATAGTAGGCCACCATAAGCCACTCTACAGAATCTTCTAGTGGATCAGGTCAATTGCAAAATGGCCTCCAACTGGGGCAAAATGAGCCATTGTGATTACTGAAGCAGTTTTGTGTGGTGGAACACATCTTAGCAACACTTTCGATTGATCCATGTAATATAATTGCCCTACAATTAGCCAAAATCGTCGACTATACATGGCTAGTTTTCGTCGAGCAGCAGGAGAGGTCGTGTCGAGAGTACATCCACTAGTCAAGAAAAGCATCAAAGTGTCATAGTAGGAGGAGGTTACCGGCAATTCTTGCTGATCGTTCCTGTACAATCTCAGTTGCATAGATAGCGGGTGTGGTATCATCAACTCCTTCCAGAAGTTCACCAGAATCCAAACGAGATAAAAAGTCAGCAAGTGCGTGTGCGGACCCTTGTCGATGTACTACTGAATAATCAAACTCTTGGAGCAACAATACCCCTCTTGCTAACCTTCCTCCCAGATGTTGTTGGTGAACAAGGTACACCAAGGATGCATGATCGACGTGGAAGGTGAAGCAGCGTCCCAGTAAATAATGCCGGAATTTCTTCACCGAATACACTAATCTGAGACATTCATGTTCGATAACTGAATAATTACGCTCTGCTGAATCTAACCTATGACTTGCATAATACACTGGACGGAACCATTTCTCCATTTGCTGCATCAGCATGCTGCCAATTGCAATGCCGGACACATCCACAAAGACATGAAATGGGAGTTCCCAACTTGGCGCTTGTAAAATAGGTGCCTGCATTAACAGTGATTTTACCCGATCAAAAGAGAGCTGACATGCTTCAGTCCATGCAAACTGGCGAGAAGTATTGGTTCTCAGTCGATTGAGTGGCGTGGCCAGATGAGCAAGCCACCGCAAATGTCGCGCATGCCACTAGATTTGGTCCAAGAAGCGCATCACTTCTTTGGGTGTCTTGGGAGCAGGTGCCTCAGTACCGCCTTCACTTTATCTGGATCAACTTGGATCCCTTGTTTTGAGATGATCTGCCCTACCAACTTTTCGCAAGATACCGAGAATACAGATTTATTGGGGTTTAATCATGTTGGGTTGTAGGGTATAGACACACCCTCAATTGTGCATGAGAACCCTCCCTAGACCATGAGAATAACTCTTTTTGTATACTTAGAGTTTTCACATAAAAACACCCTCTTAGGATACTTTTTCATAATTCTCTAACACTATAGTAGAGAAGCCTTGGGAAATAACTTACTTGGACACACATCTAGGACTACACACGTGAAAATCCCACGCATGTCTTTTTTGGGGATTTGTTGGTTACCCATGTGATCTTGGAATCTCCTAGAAGATATGTTAGTTAGAGAGAGATCCACTTTTTGACTTTTCAAAGGAGCACATGGGGAATAGAGCTTAGCTTATAAATAGAAGCTCATTTTTGTAAAGGGGGGAGCTTTTGGTCAACGTGCTCTCATGTAATATCTCTTATCAATGGAAGATGCTCTCATTTACTCCAAGAAGACTATTTACATTTACATGTATTGTGTCTTGTGAGTGTGTGAGAGTGGTGTGTGTGTGCCTATGCATGTCTCTCCTTTGTGTGAGTAGAGTAGTTGCATTCTCTTGTATTTTCCTCATGGACTAAGATCCTTGACTCCCTATTCTCCTTGTTTTCAAGCATGTGGAAAAGCATGGGGCTATTGCCAATGGCTTAAACATGTGGGAGGTAGGGTTGGATGAGAGGAGAGTCACTCTTGAGCTTTCCTTCTTGCTTCCATGCAAGGTGGTGAGGGTTCTTGGTCATTCCTTGCTACAACCTCAACAAAGCACAAACAGTATTCTCGACACTTTAAAAAAAAGCACCGTAAATATACAGATGCGCTGAAGTATCGTCAGATAAGGAGAAGTCATCCAAGTAAACTCTCATGAATGTAGTTAGATAGGGAGAGAAAACTTCCTGCATAGAGCGTTGAAACGTACTTGGAGCATTTCACAGACCAAACCACATCACTGTACACGCATAAATGCCCCAATTTGTTATAAATGTTGTCTTTGGAATGTCTTGCTCACCCATTCGTACTTGGTTATAACCACTATATCCATCCAAAAAGGAGTACATCTCACGGCCTTCCACATCATCTAACATTGTGTCCAGAAACGACAGAGGGAATGGATCAGGTACTGTTTCTTCATTTAATTTCTGGTAGTCCACACATATTTGTAATTGCTTATTCTTCTTAGGGACTATGACAATGGGGGAAATCCATTCCGCATGCTCGATAGGGACAATAAACCCAACCTTCACCAATGGATCTAGTTTGGCTTTGACCTGGGCCGCATAGTGAGGATTCATTCTATAGCTGGGTTGTTTAATAGGCTGAGCATCTGGTTTCAGCATAACCCGATGTTGATAGATGCATGGATCCAACCCCCTCATATCGCGGTAATCCCATGCAAATACATCAGAGAATTCAGGTAGTACCTGCAGTAATTTATCTTAGAAGGTCTCTGATAGTCCCACCTTAATCTTCACTGGCCGCGGATTGGCTTCATTGCCTAAGTTGTAGGTACCCAATTGATCTTCCGGTACGTAGAACTACCGGGGCATGGCAAAGTCATCAACTAGCTGAAGCAAATGTTGTGGCGTCGTATCATCCAAGGTCTGTGCTGCACTTGGTTCTGGTTCACCTGTCAGTGGTACTATCGTATAGGCTGCTAGACCCTAGTTACCTGCAATCGTTTGTAAGTCCACAGTTCCGAGCGCCATCAGATCCTTGTTGGCTTTAAGAAAAGCTTCCTCTTCATCATCGGAAAGACCATCTAGCATGTGTACAGGTTCGGCTATATATGGTCGTGCATGCAAGTCACAAGGCTTCATGTCGTCGAGTGGAATGACATATTTTCGGTGGTTATTCTTAAAAATCAATTCATGCATTGACCAATCCTAAACTACCTTAGCTTTCTTTAACCATGGTCATCCAAAGAGCACGTTATAATCAAGGTTGGATTCTGGTAATTCCAAAACAATGAAGGTCATTTTAAATACAGCTCCTTGAAGATTAATAGGACTGTCTCGCACCAATCCAACCGGATGAACTCCGGATTGATCAGCCATGCGAACAGAAAATTGGACAGGCTCGATTTGTGTCCATCCCATCCGTTGACAAAGTGTTGCTATTGCAATGTTTACTCCAGAACCTCCATCAACTAATACTTGTGTTATTCTATGATTTGTATACCAGACCATAATCAAGGGCACTGTATGCTCCACCATCGGGTCCAGTTCGGGCTGGATTGTTGCTGTTGAAGGAGCACATGAAGGTCCTGGACTGACCTGTTGTTGGAACTATTGGTGCACACCAGGAACTAAAGCCAATAATTTTCCTAATGGTAGTGTAATTGACGCCTTGGATAAGACATCCCACATCGGATCAAATTTTGTTGTTTTCGATACGGAGTCCGGTGGGGACTCCGGTGTTGCATGGGTCAGGTTTCTTCCTTTCGGTACTGCCTATGGCATGCTTTGTTGCGTCATCGGAAGTGGGTCAAGAAAGACAGTTTGTTCCTGGGTTGCCCACTTGCTTGCTTTAGTAAACACCTTGTGTTGTTCACGGATTCCAGGTTCAAAAATCTTTGCAGCTGGCTGTAATTGCTTTCCTGAGCGTGTTTGCACCACTGGTGTTTGAGTGTCTACTGCTGAAATGTACACCATGTTCGCCATCGGGTGTTGTCTTTCCTTTTTCCTTTTATCGTACTCAGCCGCATCTTTACAGTACCTACGGATATGCCTCATTTCACCCCAAACTTGACATTTAGGTGGTGGAGGAGATTGGATAAGGACTTTAGCCCGTAGAATGTGCAAATAATTGCACCTATATTTAGCTATCTTGGTTCTATTTCTCTTAAATTGCCAAAGTTTATTTCACCCTCAAGCCACAATGATGTCCGTTGTGGCCCACATTTGTTATCTTGCTAGCTTATTCCTTGGTCCTTTCCCAACCTTGATCTTGGTCCTATTGCCTTCTTTGCATGGAAAGTTCTATTTATGGCCCTATATGCACTTGTGTTTTGTGCTTATTTCTCACCTTCTACTTCTCTTCTCTACTTTCGAATTTCACTATGCCTCTTTCTCACATATGGCACGCACAACCCCAATTCTTTCCCTCTCTCTTCCTATCTCAAGTCTAGTCTACCCACTTTTTATTTCCACTACTCCTACTCTCATTGCTAGCTTCGCACTCTTCTCTCTACTCTTCAAGGCCCATTTCAGTAGCAATCTTACAATTCCTCTTTTCCTTTTCCCCTTTCTTTTTCTTCTCCCTTTTATTGAACACAATCTTTCACACTCTTCACACCATGCTCACTCTCTCATGCTCTCCCACTTACTCTTTCTCTCCCTTACACCCCTTCTCACTCACTCGCACACACTCTCACTTTCTCTTGTTCTCTTGTTTTTAGCTCTTCCTACATACCCCCTCTTCCTCTCCTTACCTCCTTCTCACACATGCGTAATCTTTTCCTTATTCACTTTCTAACACTTCCACACTATCAAACACATTCTCCTATTCTCTCATTGCCTTCCAATCGCTCATCAAGGCACTATTCCCCACTCACTCTATCAATCACTTACTCCCATATGACTCACTTCCTTAAGTTCACAAACTTAAATACTCAAACTCTTAATCATACCCTCACACTCTCATACCCACTCATACCTCATACTTCCCAAGCATCAAGACCTGCCCTATTTTTCATATTCTTCGCACACCCTCACTCACATAGACCAATATATTCATGATGCTCACAACCTCTCACCCTTGTTCTTTACACATCCACATTCAATCCTCAGCCTACATTCACTCCTTTACTCTGACTCTTCCTTTACTCCACCTTCTCCTCGTACACACATAACAAATCAAGCATACGCACACTCAGCACACCCTCAAATAGGCAGTCAATTAGACACTCACCTTCAACTAGGCACTCTCACTCTTGTGCTCCAACTTACTCACTCACTAACTCTCAACCATACAGTCACATAATCCTACATAAACACTCTTACATGCACATTCCTCACTCAATCACACACCGGACTGAGCACACAAACTCACTCACACACTCCTAACCTCACTCCCTTACTCACTCTCATTTAACCACACGGACTCACTAAAATGCACACCCACACAATCATATGCTCACAAAAATACACTTTTCATAAACGCACACCTGCATACACACACACACTATAATATTCAGCTATGCACAAACTTGGTTTTAGACACTCACGTACTCCCACCATGAGACACACATACTCGCATATGTACATAAACAAACACTCTGTTGAAGCTCAAGGTCAAGGACAAAGCATGGAAGCGCATCAAAGAAGTGGATACACAAGAAAGAGGAGCAAGTAGGGAGCTCCAAGAAGCACATGACAAATTTTCAGAAGAAATCCCTATAAATATAGTGACTTTTGTCACTAAAAAACCATTGTAAATACCATTTTCCATTTTTACAACTCCATTTTGTTCAAGCCGAGGAGTCCTCGAGCTTGAGGAGTATTAGAAGTAGCATCCTACCAATTTTCATAATTTTTAGACTTCGTTTGAGCCCCCAAATAAGCCTTGGAACCTAAATTTCAACTATGCCGGACACTAGGTCTGGACAGGGCCAAAACTACTCAAAAAACTATAAAAAGGGATGGAGAGCTCATTTTTGGGGTTAGGTTGTTGTAGATTTCAGCTTTGTAAGAGAGTTCTTTTGTAATTCAAGTCCTTCCATTGTTCCACTCTTTGCTCTTACCTTGTGCGCGTGTGTGTATGTGTGCGCATGTTTGTATGCTTTCACTCACACACTTGTGCACTTCACTTGCTCTTGGTCTTCATACCGGTCCTCACGTCTCCGCGGATTGACATTTATGAGGTGAAGCTCCTCACGTTGGTACTTGCCATTGTGCTAGAGTGACATCAAATTTGGTGCCGTTGCCGAGGAGAGAGCTTGGAGGACGAGCGTGTGACGGTAAGATGTAGAGTAGCGACGTTGGAAGGTAAAAAAATCACCATTTTCAGTTCAGTTTCTGAGTTTTCCTTCTTCTTCATCATCATCATCACCACCATCTCTCTCTCAGCTTCACATTCTCTGTTTTTTTTTTTTTTTGCCTATACATTTCTGATTTTTGCCTCTTCTTTTTCATCCTTAGCTGTGCGACGAGTTCAGAGAGGGTTCAGAGCTTAGGCGCCTTTGAAATATAGAGATTTTCATCCCTAAAACATCAAAAAACTGAGCAACAGTATCGCGGCGTGAGAGGAACAACGTTTGGTATCGCGAGGGTCGTATCATGAGATTGAAGGGTGATTTTGCATCTACAGGCTGATAGGAGTGACAAGGAGAACATAAGGTACACATATTTGTAAAAATTTTTGAATTTGGGCTTAAAAAACTCCAAGTATCGTGTCCGGTTGAGTTTTGGTATCGTGATACCAGAATTCCCGTGTATCGCGATACTTGTCGAGGTATCGTATCGTGCACACCCACTTGAGGTATCCCGATACCATTTTGGTATCGTATCGTCAAGTGCTGGTATCGCGATCGCAGTCGCCTCGGTGGTATCGTATCGCGACGGTCACAGTATCGTATCACAACGGTCACAGTATCGTATCGTTGACCAAGTGGTATCGTATCGCCTGAGATCTTGGTATCGTATCGTGCAAAAATGTTGTATCGCATGGGCCAGAGAATCAAGATCGTATCGTGAGATTTCGAGTATCGTATCGTGAATTGTTGGTATCGTATCGTGCACCTAGTATCGTATCGTTGAATGTCCTGGTATCATATCGTTGACCGTGCAGTATCGTATCGCGTGATAGTTTGGTATCGTATCGTCAACTCAGTATCGTATCATGTAATTTTTCGTATCGTATCGTCTATCTCATTGGTATCGTATCGTGATCAATCTGGTATCGTATCCTGTAGTGGTCAAGTATAGTATCGTCCACTAACTTGATATCGTATCGTCGAATGCAGAGGTATCGTATCGTGTGAATTCTGGTATCGTATCGTCAGTAGACCAAGTATCGTATCGTCGAACTATTTTGGTATCGTATCGTGGATGGTGGTATCGTCTAGTGAGTGGTATCGTATCGCGGCCATTTTTAGTATCGTATCGTGTGGTTTGGTATCGTGATCTTGGTCCACTCAGTAGTATCGTATTGTGTAAAACACAGGTATCATATCATGGAAATCTGGCATCGTATCGCCTGTCCTGACTTCCCAGAGAGATCCTGTTTCCCTGTTTTAACCCCCAGAACCCTGAACTGGCATAACTTTCTCATACGAAATCCGTTCGGAGTGATCTTGGATTTGTTGGAAAGCTCGTGGGGAGTACAACAAAAACATCAACTGGTTATGGTAAAATTAATACCAGGATTATTAGATAGGGTATTTTTAAGTTGACCCTCAGGTTGGACTAGGAAGCAAGGGGTTCCACAAGATTTTGAGCAATTCAAAGGACAATTGTGGACTTGTAGACAAGGCTTATGAACCTAAGCTCAAGTTGATACTTAGGAAGAGATAGATAAAGTACCAAATCACTTGAAACTAAGGTCAACCACACAACCAAGTCAAGGACTCACAACTCAGTGGTTAACACTACATGCTGAGTTCATAGACAAGTGAGTCAAAAATGTCATTTAATTGGGAGAGCCTCTTGGCCTCTGAAGACATGCATAGTTCAGTGCCTAGGAAAGATTTTATGTCCATAGTGGAAGGGGAATATCAGATGTCTCTTCAATACGTATCCATTAACTTGCAAGGAATACCCATCTACCTCGATGGTCTATACATATCAGTAGCAAGAATGAGAAACACCATGGAATTAGAAATAGTTCCAAGACCAGTTGAAGTACGAAGACGGAGTCTACGTGGACAAGATGGGCCAGATCTATGTAGTAACTGAAAATCCTGATCAGATTAATGAAAGAGGAGAGTTAGCTCGAGATCACACAACTACCTCTCAAAATCCATTCGAGACCCAGCAAAGAACAGAAAAGGTGATGTTAGGACAAATGAGCCAAGGTCCTAGACCCGATAGACCACATGAACAATTTACCATGCCAGGAATTAACCCCCATGACCACACTAGCCAGGGAATGGGAAATGCGAATAGACCTACCTTTAGGACAGAACCACCCCAAGGTGTCCCCATCATAATGCAATCTCCAGAGCCAGACAAAAGTGTGAGACCAATCCAATTGGCCAAATGTATGCGAAATCGTTACAATGGCACAGGAGATCCCTATGACCACTTAGCAGAATTCAAGCAAGTGTTACGAGCAGAGCAAGTGGATGACTTTTTCATGCAGTATGAATCCTTTGGGCTAACTCTCATGGGAATAGCCTTAGCTTGGTTTCAATCCTTGGACCCAAATTCCTTTGGCAATATCGAACAATTCTTCCAAGAATTTATTTGGGAATTCACTAAGCGAGGGATCAAGCACAATTCATCATCCTTACTACATAGTTTCAAACAAGCTCCCAACGAGACAGTAAAAAATGCAGCACGAAGGTTTAATCAATATGTGACCCGATGCCCTGTGACATAGAGACCTTCTCAGCAAAAAATGATATCCCTATTTTTAGAGGGTCTAACCAATGGAACATTAAGAATGTTAGTATACGTAAAACGGTTGCAAACTCTGAGTGAGTGTCTTCAAGAATGTATAGATTTGGAAGACAACTTAGCTGAGGATCTCAAAATCACACAAGATCTTACCAAAACGGAGAACACAAGGAGCAATGGGACTTCTAGTTCCAGTTATGTGGAGGAAGTGGCAGCGTTAGTGGCCAAGAAATTAGGGGTACAAGGACAACGAGACTACCAAATTTCTTCCTTGAGATTGCCAATGATAGGAAGTTGCACACTCTGCGGTGGAGATCATCCATCTCATGTCTGCACCAGAGAAGGATTAGGGTTATCACAACCTTATCCTTACGATAGACACCCAAATCAGGAGCCTAACATGTCCTCTTATAGTGCGCAAAAGTACCCCAACCACAATAGCGAATACTATCCAGTGAATAGACAACCACGACTACTTGCACCACCCCAATGTAGACCATACGGGTACCCTCCTAGAGAACAAGACAGAGAAGTTCCTAGGTATAACCCTTGTCTAGGACCACGAGGAGCAACTAGACCGTATGAACATGGAGGAAATGGCCAACCTCAACCTATACCAGGACAACAACCATCCCACCCACCAGCTCCGACACAAGGACAAAATGTCACAATACAAGTCGGTTGTCTTGAGTGTGGCAAAGAACAGCTCCTGAGAGATTGTCCCGAACATCCCTCTAGTGCACCAAAGGTTACACCTGTTAATGTGGTAGGCCTAGTAGGGGATTCAAGTTCCGATAGCGATAAAGTGGCTCCTATCCATGCAGTTACGAGGGCACAAGCCGTACAAAAAGCTAAACTAGCTTAGCAATCAGAGCCAAGTGAATCAGGAGAGCCTAGTAAGAGAAAAACAAGAACATGGAAGGATACTCAGGAGAAAGCCAATCGTAAGTGGACCAAAAAGTTATCTGAACTAGAAGAAAGCCTCAAAGATGCAAAAACAAAAATAGAAGATATTGCCTCTCAAAACCCCTCGGATGTCAAAAATCCATCCACACCACCTCATCCCCACCCACCAACCACTGTAAATAGACCACCATAAGCAGGATTTGTTCTTGCAGATCCAACCCCAGAACACTTCGACATGATGTTCAAGGCATACCAGGCTCGACTTCAAGAAGGGCCAACACCTGCAAACCTAGACAAGAGCTACCCTAGAGCAGATTTAGAGATTGAAGGGACAAAAATGTGCATAAAAATGGTGGAGCTGGCTCAAGCTATGTTCGAGGCCAATCAATCATTCAATCAGACGAATGCTATTAAATCGGGTTTGCACTTCCAGGGCTTACTAGATAGATTAGAGCAGTTGGTAAATAAACCTCAAGTTTCTTTACCTCCACAGGCTCAACCAACAGTTGAAAGAGAAAGCTCATCACCAGAGAAAGTCTATGTTCCTGACTCCATAGATGAGAGAGCACCTCTTTCAATTCAACAACACACTCAAAAGTTCTTGCGGGAAATACAAGAAGAGAAATGGGCCAAGGAGAAGGATGTTTCCCCTCCGATTCTTGAAATTGATGACCGTCATGATCAATTCCCACAAGACATTCCATCTATTTATGGAGACCAAGTAGAGCAACAAGAAAAAGAAAGTTCAAGATTCGAATCCAATTCTTTACAAGAGTTGCCACAGTTCACAAGCCCATGGGAATCTAAATCTCTCTAGATCAGAGCTCCCACAATATTGATCAGAAACGAAGACTCAGTGCTTCCAAGAAACACTGATGTTGTGAAGAACACTAAGATTCAGTGTCATCTCACTATAGAAGAGTTGCTCAAAGCAAAACCTGAGCTATGGAATCAGGTGAAGGATCAGGTTCCAGAACTCACTTCTAATATGCCAAAGGCAGACTCTAAGCAGAAAGTTCCAGAGATACCTCTAGACAAAATAGGGGACATGAGCGAAGGTGAGGAAGGTAATACTTATCTTCCGATCACCTACCAAGGTTACACAACCAAAGCAAGCATAGATTCAGGTGCTGGTGTTGCTATTGCGACCACCTCCCTGTGGAAGCAATGGGGTAAACCTGCATTAAGACCAACTAGAATGAAGCTTCAGATGGCTGACGGCCATGTTGAAAGACCTCTAGGATTGCTGGAAGGGATCACTCTAACCACGTGTGGTGTAGAGTTTGAGCACACCTTTGCTATATGTAACTTTGGAAAAACTACTACCTACGAAATGATCCTAGGGAGGCCCTTCTTACGACAATTGCAAGTTGTACAGGATTGGGGAACCAACTCCTTATACTTGCAACGCTTAGGGGTCACAACAAAGGTAAATTTGAAGGATTACACCTTCAGAGATGAACCACCCCTACAGTGGAATTCTATCCACAAGGAGCAAGAAGATTCGATCTCTGTGCATTCTAAAAGTTCATCTCAGACATCCTGGATGCATGAAGGTACTCATTTGTGGATGTGCAAGGTCGCAAAAGAAGAGGAGAAACGCCTAAAAGTGAGAGAAAAAGGAACTTCTCAAGGAGATAGACCAGTTAAAGACCCAACCTATACACCAATGATATTTCCAGATGAGGAATTTGAGCCTCATGGCTGGGCAGAAATCTTAGCTACCATGGACATTGCAGTCAATGAAGAACAATGGACACCTCATTGTGATGAGCAGGGTTATGATATCTCAGTTTTCATGTGTCAACCCTTGCTCGAAGAATGTGACCCTAGTGAGTTCATAGAAAAAGAAGAGAACGATGATGAACTAGAGTCCATTGTGATGGATAGTTGCTTTATTTCAGAGGAGCACTATCTAAAAGACATAGGAGTATTTAGCCAAAAGGAAGAAGAACCTCTCACAAGCATTAAAACTGTCAATTCAAAGGATGGAAGTGAAGAAGGCCAAAAGAAAAAGAAAAGACAAGGAGTGAAACAAGAAGAGAAGGAATCATTGTTTGAGGTACCAGAAAATTTCAAGCAATATGAAGTTGAAGACCGAAAAATTTTGGTACGAATGCCTAAGAGAGAGGCCACAATAGGAGAAGCATATGATAACAAAGAAAAGACCAAAAAAGTCATAGTCACCATTGAAGAAAACGAAGAGAGATGTACGTACAAAAGGAGATGACATAAGTAAAGAAGAGGAACACGAGTTGGTAGCCTTGTTAAGGGAATATAGGGATGTGTTTGCATGGCACTATAGAGACTTGAAGGGAGTAGATCCAAAGGTTTGTTCTCATACGATCCCCATGATAGCAGATTCCAAGCCCACCAAACAGAAACCCTACTCATATAATGACACCTATGCAGCCAAAATAAAAGAAGAAATCGACAGATTGATTGAAGCCGGATTCATCTATGAAATTGAGCATATTGAATGGGTGTCCCCCGTTGTAGTGGTGCCCAAGAAGAATGGAAAGTTACGTGTGTGTATTAACCTTAAAAAAAGTTAATGCTGCAACAATTAGAGATAGCTATCCACTTCTAATCACCGATCATTTATTGGAGCGTGTTGCGGGCAAGGAAGTTATAGCTTCCTTGATGGATTTTCAGGTTACAACCAAGTAGCCATTGCCACAGAAGATCAACACAAAACGGCCTTTGCCACAGAGTGGGGAGTCTTTGCATTTCGTGTGATGCCATTTGGGCTCACCAATGCACCTGCAACATTCCAAAGGCTCATGTGTCATGTCTTCAAAGAGTTCTTGCGAAAGAACTTAGAAGTATATGTGGACGATTTATGTGCTCATTCCCAAGAAAGGAGATGTCACGTCCCTGAGCTCAGACAAATCTTCAACAAGTGTAGACAATACCGAGTGTGTCTTAACCCAGAAAAGTGTGTGTTCATGGTACGTCAAGGTAAAATCTTAGGTCATATTGTTTCTAAGAACGGAATATCAACAGATGAGGACAAAGTAAAAGCCATATTGGAGCTACCAAGGCCAAGGAATGTTAAAGAGGTACAAGCCTTTATGGGCCATTGTGGATATTACCGTAGGTTTATTCACATGTATGCAATTATAGCTAAGCCTCTTTATGCCTTGTTGACAAAGTTTGAGTGGAACGACGAATGCGAGAAGTCCTTCAATGAGCTGAAGAGACGCTTGTGCACAGCACCAATACTGACCACTCCAAATTGGAATAAACCATTCCATGTACATGTGGATGCATCCAATTATGCAATCGGATGTGTGTTGTCACAACCCACAGGTGAAGGCAATCTAGATTTGCCCATAGCATATGCAAGCAGACAACTAAATGCTGCAGAACGAAATTATACAACAACTGAGAGAGAAGGCTTAAGCATGGTATATGCTGTGAAGAAGTTTAGACACTATCTATTGGCCAACAAGTTCAAATTCTTCACCGATCATCAAGCTTTATTATACTTGGTCAATAAACCTTGCAACACCGGACGCTTAGTAAGATGGTTCCTCTTACTAATGGAATATGACTTTGAAGTGGTTGTTAGGCAAGGTAAGACCCACCTCAGAGCGGATCACCTTTCTCGCATCACTTCAAGAGAGCCACCGCAAGGAGTGTCTGATGAATTGCCCGATGCTTATCTGTTCAATTTAGAAGTTGTTCCTAAATGGGCAAATAAGTTGGTACCAGTCCTAACCTTTGGACCTGCAAATAAGAAGGTGAAGACGAACAAGGATGAAATTGTGCGGTCACAAAGTTATCAGATATTGGCAGGAAGCATGTATAAACAAGATACAGAAGGTGTTCTAGCTTGTTGTGTTGAGGATGATGAACATAGTAGTTGGTTGCAACAAGCCCATGAAGGATTTCTAGGGAATCACTATTCTGAACAACGAACATTGCAAAATCTAAAGCGTTTAGGAGTGTATTGGCCTAGTATAGACAAAGAAATTCATGAGTGGATCAAGAATTGTCCAGTGTGCCAAAAGAGACCCCCGGTGGAGCATGCGACTCTTTATCACATATCATTAATTCCAGATTGGAGTGCTCCATTGGTAGAATTTATGAGATTAGGAACATCACCTAGCGAGGCTAGTCTAGCAAGAAGACGAAGCTTGGAGCAAGAGGCTAAAGACTATGCCTTTGTAGGAGACAACCTATATAGGAGAGGAAAAGATGGTTACCTAAGATTGTGCGTTCACGAATCAGACTATTTGAAAATCTTAGAAACTGCCCATAGCAGTGTTGCAGGTGGACATTTTGGTCCTGATAGAGTAATTAAGACTATTCTATTCTCAGGACTTTGGTGGCCCACTCTTCATATGGATGCACATACCTATGTGAAGAAATGTGACACATGCCAACGTGCCCAGTACCCAATTAGAAAAGATGAGATGCCTTTGAGGCCAATGATGGGAGGACGTGCATTCTCGAAGTGGGGCATAGACTTTGTAGGTCCTATTAACCCCCTAGCTAGAAACTCCCATGCCGAATACATTATTGTAGCCACAGATTACCTCACAAAGTGGGTAGAAGTCAAAGCCACAACAAAGAATGATGCTCAAATTACAGCAAAGTTTTTATTCGAGAACGTGTTCACGAGATATGGATTACCAATAGAGTTAGTAAGTGATAGAGGAACACACTTCTTGAATGAAGTCATTGAAAATCTCCTCCAAGAGTTCTTGGTGATACATAAGAAGTCTGCCCCCTATCATCCACAAGCTAACGGACAAGCTGAGAGCACAAACAAGATCCTATGTAATGTACTAACCAAACTCGTAAATAATAAACGCTCTGATTGGGACAAACAACTCCATCATGCTGTTTGGGCGTATCGAGTTGCCTATAAAATGGTACTCAATGCAACCCCATTTCAGATGGTCTTCGGGCAAAATGTTGTGCTATCTTTGGACTTCCTAATCCCAACTTTAAAAGTAGCACAAGAGCATGAGTGGAATGGACACGAGTTATCCTCTAGGATCTTTGATCTCGAACGCTTAGGTGAGACAAGACTACGAGCAACGGCAGGCATCTATGCTGCAAAGAAACGGCAAAAGGCATACTTCGATGCACATATGAAAGATAAAGGCTTGAAAGAGGGCGACCTAGTGTTGGTTTATACACTAAAGCAACATGCCCGTAAATTGGAAAAAAGAGGATATGGACCCATGATCATCAATAGAATTTCCACTAGCGGTGCAGTTCAATTGGCCACACTAGAAGGTGATATCTTGCCCAACTATATCAGTGGTTGTCGAGTCAAGCTATATCAAGAACCTCTTACAGAGGATATGCTACAGAGACTCAGCACTGCTAAGAAGCGAAAAGAAGAAGAGTTAAGGGTTAGAGAAGAAGCACAGGCAGAGGCTAGAGAACGCATTAGGAGAAATAAGTTAAGACGCCTAGGCCTAGATATCAATCATGAGGCCCCAAGATACCACATGGCCATGTGTCAAACATCAAGTGCAATTGCTTCTCGAATAATTGATCGACGTCCCTTTGTGACCATAGCGATAGGACAAGGGAAGAATGCAAGGACTGTGAGAGCACTGATTGACTCAGGTGCAGCAATTAGTGCAGTTAGACTTTCATACTGCCAAGACTTGCAATTGAACATAAAGCCTATAGAAGCCTATCTCATAGGTTTGGGAGGTGTGGAAACCCCTTGTTTGGGAGAGGTGGAACTTCCCATCTACTTTCAAAATGTTCCAATGAAAGTCAAAATGCTAGTATGTCATGATGAAGACATTATAGAGCCACTTGTCCTGGGTCAAGATTGGATTTACGACCATGCAGTCAACTTGAACCTACGACATCAACTCCTTCAAGTTTGGGCACCTGAACAATGTATCACATTAGAATTAGAGAATTGCATGAGCACAAAGCCAAGTAGCACACATTCTCTTAGTTCTTCCGAAACTAATCTTCATAAAGAAAATGTCGTGTGTGTCAAAAACCCTACGAACCAAAAGGACTCAATCATGGAATCAGAAGCTCAAAGGCCAGCAAACCCCTCTTCTTCTTCACATACTAATGCAAGTGTAACTCGACCAAAGAGGCACGCAAAGATGACATCTGCTATATCAAGTAGACAGACGGAATTCAAGAAGAAAGAAGCTCAGGGCATGACGCAGATTTGGGTACGAAAAGGCGAACAACCACCAACCTTGCCACAACCCTTCCCAGTCAGGCAAGTCAACCATGCTAAAAGAAGCACCAAGAAACGAAGACCAGCTCAATCCTATAGTCTTCGACAAATTTGGGTACCAAAGCAATCGAGGGAGGCCAACCATAATAACGTACAAATTTGGGTGCCAAAGAAGTTAGTTGCAGCTCAACAAGGGCGATTACAAATGTGGGTACCCAAGACACTCTTACATGCACAAACACCACAAATCTCCCTCACAAGCAAAGTTTCCACAAAGACGCCAAGGAGAAGCAAGGGTCAACACCACGCACAAAGAACCAAAGCAGATCAGCCCACCTCTTCGACAATCATAAAAAGGCAACCAGAAAGGGTATGGGTTTGGAAGCCAAAAGTATCAGAAGCTTCCACAAAATCAAAGAGCCAACCATGCTGGATACCAAATTTTAGACACCATTCCACGATGAAGGGGCCAGAAGTGATCTCCACAAAGCCACGTACCATTCTCAAATGGATCCCTATAAGGAGGTTTACATCATTGCAAGATTCAGTCGACACCTCCAAACAAAGATCGAATCAAGTCTAGAATTAACATAAAAAAAAGCCTCAACCACAACAACCATGTGCCTTTGGCATAACCTTGTCTGTTGCACCATTCAAGTCATGCATTTCCAAAGTATGCATTAATCTAGGGCAACATTACACGGCCGTGCATAAACACAATTGAGAATCCTAGGCACATATAACACATTGGACATATGTAAAATATTTTATTGATACTAACATCTTTCTTCTTGTTTTGTGACCTTGTTATTAAAAAAAAAGCATCGAAAGAAAGGATGGGCATGTGTGTTTGACGAATCCCCAATGCAAACCATCAACAACGGAAGACAAGCTGATGGTCAATCATCATGATGGAAGTACAACACGAAGAGTTAGAGATCAACAGAATTTTCACCATGGTAAGAATTGTATGCCTCAACAACAACATAACCATGATCGATTAGGAAGCCTCTTCGTCGGCTTACCCTTGAGCACATAGCTCAAGTTCCAACTTCTTGCACCATAATTCTTCCAATGCATTTCCCAAGTATGCATGCATAGGGCTACATTACTGAGTCCTGCACAAGGCACATTGTTCTTCTAACCCATGCACTCATGCACTTACCCATAAGTCATTGTGGGTCACAAGTACTTGGTATGGAAACTACGGAAGCCATCTTTGGAAGAACCAGAGGACATCACGGTGACAACACCAGAGCTAGGAAGCAATCCACCACAAGAGTTGCTCATTATCAACATTGACAACCTCTTTCGAGTAGCTCACAATTTTTGAAAGCTCACAAAGACACCATCCAGCTCGAATACATGGACGAAGTCCATACAAAGGTCCCAATGACAAAATGATGAACCAGACAATTGCCCAAGCTACAATGGGAAGATGGACCGCTCCTACTGGTACATGAAGGACACTACCCCTCAATGTACTACATGGCACAACCACTACAATAAGGGTCTGTCAGGGACGACAGACTCAAGAGGGGGGGAGTGTTGAAGCTCAAGGTCAAGGACAAAGCATGGAAGCGCATCAAAGAAGTGGATACACAAGAAAGAGGAGCAAGTAGGAAGCTCCAAGAAGCACATGACAAATTTTCAGAAGAAATCCCTATAACTATGGTGACTTTTGTCACTAAAAAACCATTGTAAATACCATTTTCCATTTTTACAACTCCATTTTGTTCAAGCCGAGGAGTCCTCGAGCTTGAGGAGTATTAGAAGTAGCATCCTACCAATTGTCATAATTTTTAGACTTCGTTTGAGCCCCCAAATAAGCCTTGGAACCTAAATTTCAACTAGGCCGGACACTAGGTCTGGACAGGGCCAAAACTACTCAAAAAACTATAAAAAGGGATGGAGAGCTCATTTTTGGGGTTAGGTTGTTGTAGATTTCAGCTTTGTAAGAGAGTTCTTTTGTAATTCAAGTCCTTCCATTGTTCCACTCTTTGCTCTTACCTTGTGTGCGTGTGTGTGTATGTGTGTGCATGTTTGTATGCTTTCACTCACGCACTTGTGCACTTCACTTGCTCTTGGTCTTCATACCGGTCCTCACGTCTCCGCGGATTGACATTTATGAGGTGAAGCTCCTCATGTTGGTACTTGCCATTGTGCTAGAGTGACATCAGACTCGAATGTACACACAACTTCTACACCTTTATGAAAACACTCGTATTTATGCACCCACCTACACTCACATACACCACCACACACATGCACGTTTAATCTCACACAACCCTACCAACACTCACATGCCTTGTCATCACATTCACATAGCTTACCAACACAAATTTTTACCAATTCGTGCAAAGACGCTTTTGTGCACCTGGGGGTTTGGGGATTGCAGGAGTGGGTGTCAAAGTAGAGGGAGAGTGGGCGAAGGAGAATGGGGAAGGGAGTGGTGGACAATGGCAAGTACAGCATCTGACCAAGGCAGAGGGGAGTGGGGAATGTACAACAATCTAACAAAACTAGAGAGAGAGAGAGAAGGGTCAGAGTACAGGGAGATTCGGTCATAAGTGGCTGGCGGGCAAGTCCCTAAAACTTAGGATCCATGTTGAGCTCTTCCTCCCATTCCATCAGGGGTGCAAATTGACTTTTATGCACCTTAAGCTCCAGAAGCGTTACTGTTGGAAGCAGCCAGAGGCATAGAAGACGCGGAAGCATGTAACGACGGAGCAGGGAGCTAGTGGAATCTTTTTTCAAAGAATCATGTTTTAGAAATACTTTTCAAAAACCTCCAACAGTGATTTTTATCACTAATGTAACATATGTAACATAGAAAAAACCTTTTCTTAATTTCTAGCTCCATTTTGTGCAAGCCAAGGAGTCCTCGAGCTTGAGGAGCTTAGGTAGAACGAGCGTATCAAATTTCATTATTTTTAGACACCGTTTACCCTGCCAAATAGCATCTAGGACCTAATTTTTAACTATGCCGGTCACTAGATGTGAAACCGGTCAAAACTAGTCTAGAAACTATAAAAAGAGCTAGAGAGCTCATTTTTGAGGTTAGCTTGTTGGAGTAGAGAAGAGCTTAGAGCTATTTTCAGCTTGTAAGAGTGTTCTTGAGTAATAGAGTTAATTTCTCACCTTCCATTGTGTCTTGCTTGTCTCTTCATTGTGTGTGTGTATGTGTGTGCATCTTGGTGCTTCTCACCTTCACTCTCACATCATCTCACATTCACGATCTTCATATCACTGCTATCTCTTCCGCGGATTGACAATTAAGGAGGTGAAGCTTCTTAACGTGGTTCTCACCATTGTGCTAGAGCAACACCAAATTTGGTGCCGTTGTCGAGGATCGAGTCTAGGACGAATGTGTGATGGTAAGAGTATAGCAAGAAGTGGCGTTGGAAGGTAAAAATTTCAGTTTTTGTTGCTGTTTTTACTTAGTTTTTAGTGTTTTTCACCTCCCCCACACTCCATCTTCATCACCGCATCATCATCTTCATCTCCAAAAAAATCAGAAAATTCACCATATCCACCCATTCTCCTCATTTCCCCTCATTTGTGCATGCGAGAGAGTGAGAGAGAGCTTTTGTGCTTGTGTGTACTTTTGTTTTCTTGAGTTTTCTTGCAGGTACAGAGCTCCAGTGCATCAGAAAAGCTTGGAAAAGGTAAAATTTTCAGTTTCTATCAGAAATTTCCGACTGTGTCAGACCATCGCGATGGTCTACAAAGTTTGGATTTTGAGGAAGGCGAGTTCACCACCGTGTAGGCGACCCTTGCGTGTATAGGAATCCATAGCTGCATCTCAAAAAATCACATTTGGGTGGACCATCGCGATTGTCTCACGCCATCGCGATTGTGTCACACCATCGCGATTGGCTCACGCCATCGCGACGGCTCGGCCGGACCATCGCGACAGTCTCACGCCATCGCGACGGTTCATTTGGACCATCGCGACGGTTCGCAGACCATCGCGACTGTTCGGTTGACCCCACACCATCGCGATTGGCTCACGCCATCGCGCCGACGGTGCCACGTGGCAAGCTAGACCATCGCGACGACACCCTTACACCATCGCGATTGGCTCACGCCATCGCGCCCTGACCATCGCGACTGTTCGGTTGACCCCACACCATCGCGATTGGCTCACGCCATCGCACCGACGGTGCCACATGGCAAGCTAGACCATCGCGACGACACCCTTACACCATCGCGACAACCCGAATTTTGGACCATCGAGATTGACTGACGCCATCGCGATTGTCCGCCTGATCGAGCCATCGTGATTGCTCACTTTTGGACCATCGCGACCGTGCACTTCAGACCATCGCGATTGTTCACCTCCACGCCGCCATCGCGACTGTCCCAGACCATCGCGATTGTCTCATGCCATCGCGATTATGCACCCCCATCGCAAATTTTAGGGTTTCATTTTTTGGCCAATTTTGGGGCTATTTTTGGGAAATTTTTGGGTGATTAGACTCATAGGAGACCCCTTAGCTCATATTTGGAGAAAAACCTGTTTGTCAGCTTTTACCCCCCAGGGCCTGAACGGTCATAACTTTTTCATCCGAAGTCCGTTTTTTGAGCTTAATAGCTCATTAGAAAGCTCTTGACGAGTACTACGTGACCTCGACTGTTTTTTCTTAAAGGATACGTCTATTTTTAGATAAGCTATTTTGAGGTTGACCTAGTTTGGGACTAAAAAGCTAGGGGGCAAGCATTAAAAAGTTGGGCAAAAGGGAAGGGACTTAAAAGGGGTATATACTCAAGTGCTTGATCATCCAACTGCGAATTGGTCTAATATTGAATTTTTCTAGGTCTAGCAAGGGCAATCAAAGGCAACCAAAGCAAGACAGTGAAGGGCATAAAGCTTGGGAAGTGCGGCTTCTTGGGCATCAGAGCAACCAGAAAAGCTGACTCGAGGTTGGAAGATTACTCAACCCCCTCAGTCAATTCTTAGCTTAGGATAAACGTTAGCATTGTGGCTTAAAGACGATAGGAACGCCTCAAGTTCAAGAGAATTAAATTTATCAAGTTCAAGACTAAAGTAAAGGTGTGTGACACGAAAACCTAAAGGAAAGAACATAAGTCTGACGGAACGGGAACTCAAAGTACCACGGAAAGTCGAATTCCTGACGCATACACTAAGACAAGAATCTAAAGAAATCTAAAAAGAATCAAGAAAGTAATAACAAAGAATCATTGACGATCTGAGCGTGTACTGAGTGTGCAAGGAAGAAAATTAATGAACCTTAGATCGGGCAAACATATAGGTAAGTCAGACCGACGAAGCCTTAGATCATCAGAGGCAAGTGTAAGAACTACTGCACGATCGTGGGCTCAACAATTGAACACTAGTTATCCCCATGAGAGCACAGATACTAGTGATTCAGAAATGGCATTTAGCACAGATAGACCAGAACGAGGGTCGAATGTAGCCTATTTAGAAAAACCAGAAGGACCCTATAGGACTCAGTTGGAGTTTCTCCGAACCAATCGATTAGGTGCTCGCATCTATGAGGATGGTTTGCGAAGGCAAGTGGTGCAAATGTACAACCCCGATCAACCCATTGGATTGGAACGTCCAGTGGTGAAATTTGAGAGAGACGCGTACATAGACAAAGAAGGAACAATGTACATCTTAAGTACGTAGCCAAACAATACCAACGAGTTTGGCGTGATTTAGCCAGAGACAGAAACTAAATCTCAAGGAAAAGAACCATTAGAAGAGCCTAGAACACCTAGAGGGAAATCTGTACTGACACGAGTGCTAATCCCAGAATGGATCCCCCAGGACAACAGAAGCATAGAGTTGTTTGTAAATAAAGAAACTAATGAAGCCTTTTGGAGATACAAGACAGAACTACTTAGTGAGGTAGGTATCATCATGATATACGAGTTCAAGGCCCCGGATACACCTGGAAAGGTTGTATACCTGGATGAGACTTCAGAAAGAGTCTTTGTGGTGCCTGACCACGCTAAAAACACATACACATGGAGAGGTGAATTGGTATTCCCTCCATCTAGAACAAACATGAATACAAGTCAACAAGGGGCAGGAACATCCTCAGCCCATGGAAATCAAAGAGAGAAAAATAAAGAGAGACCCGAAGTAAGCTTCACTCATCCCATAGGGAGAGATAGAACAACCACGGACACTAATAGAGCGGATAGACAAAGGGAACATGGAATACCAGGTGGTAGAGATGATTTTCCTCTACCTAGACCACGTGAACGCGCAAGAATATTGAGACCCACTCAGTTAGTGAAATCCATGAAAAATTACTTTGATGGGACAGGAGATCCCTATGACCATGTCGCAGAATTCAAGCAAGTACTAAAAGCCGAACAAGTTGAAGACATGTTCACGCAATAAAATGCATTTGGACTAACGTTAAAGAATACCGCTTTAACTTGGTTCCAACCATTGCAACAAAGGCAATTTAGAGACATCCATCACTTTTTAGAGTCATTCATCACTGAATTCTCTAAAAGTGGGATTAGACATGACACGTCTTCATTGATTCATAGCTTTAAACAGACCCCTCAAGAAACAGTTAGACTCGCAGGACGTCGGTTTAGACAATATGTTGAACGATGTCCAATGCAAGAGCTACCCTCACAAGCCAAGCAAGTGTCATTGTTTCTAGATGGCTTGTTGAGTTCTAAACTACGCTCCTATGTGTACTTAAAAGAACCCAAAACGCTAGAGCAATGTGTAAGAATTTGTATAGACATTGAGGACAACTTAGGAGACGAGTTGGAACTCTCAAAGATCTATAAGGACTCAGACTGTTCATCTCTAGCATCCACAAAATTGTCTAGCTCAATAGAAGACCTAGTAGAAAAAGTGGCCCAGAAACTAGGAGTTTCTAGTAAACCTAGGGTACTAACAAACAAGCGTTGTTACACCTGTGGTGGTGATCATATGGCAAATGTGTGTCCCAATGCACCACAACCACAAGCCAACCCTAGTGGCCAATACTGTACAATTGAGAGAAGATACACGAATCATATGGCTCAGGACTGCCCATACAACAAACAAACCGTGAGACAGAACTACCCGCAAGCATACGCACAGCCAGGTAGGTATCAAGGCCAATACAATGCTCAGCCTTATTACTATAGACCTCCTCAGAACTACCCATACGAGGCTCAACAGAGACCTCAACCCGTCTTAGCTCAACAGCCACCCCCACCAGCGAATGTCATCTCACTCAAACACGCTGCTGCAGAAGAGAACCTAAGTAGGGCCTTAGTGCCTTCTTCACCTTTGATCACAGAAAGTGACCCGAACTCAAACAGTATTGACTCTACGCATGTAGATAGTCCACCCGCTTATTACACGGAGTCACCAGAACACGTGGAGACATATCATTATGATAGTCCATCAGTGGAACCTAGTTGGGAGCCAGACTATGCTAATGTGATGTACACAAACCCAAGTCCACGGCCCCAATTGAGACAACAAAGACCACAGGGCCCTAGAGGACCATGTTTTAGGTGCAAAGGAGACCATTTCATGAAGGATTGTCTACATCCCCCGATATCAGGATAATCACAATACTATAATATACAAGGCTTTTGCGCCAATTGTGGCAAAGAGCACATAATCAAAGATTGTCCTAAGAACCCAGTTAATGCTTCGAATGTGACACCAATCAACGTGATAGGTATTGTAAACAACGTAGATGGATCCAACCCTACATACGTGCCTATCCAAGCTATCACCAGAGCCCAGGCGCTCTTACAGAACCAACAGCTTAATCAGGAGAAAGTAGCTGGAAGTAGTGAAGTTGCAGAATCTAGCAGTAAAAAGACAAAATCTTGGAAAGATTCTAGAGAAAGAATTAAGAGAAAATGGAGTAAAAGGATAACTAAGTTGGAAGGAAGTTTAAAGGAATCTAGAGCCAAAATCCTAGAATTGACTTCACAGGAATTGAATCAAGAGAATCCAGCTCAGAAATCAGGATCAGTTTTAGCGGAACCCATACCAGAAGATCTAGACATGATGTTTCGTGCATATCAGGCTAGATTAAAAGAGGGACCTCAAGTAGCTGAAATGAGCAAAAACTACCCTCGAGCTGATCTAGAAATTGAGAGAACTAAACTTTGCATGAAGATGGTAGAATTAGCACAAGCTTTGTTCGAAGCCTCTAGATATCTTAATTGGAATAACATGGCAAAATCGGAATTACACTTTCAAGAACTAATGGAGAGGCTAGAATACTTGATAGAAAGCAAAGAGAAAAAGGATCAGCACAGGAATCTTAGTGTCCTAGAGACACATGAAAGGAATGCACCATCCCTGTCTCAAGTACCCAATACAGAAAGTCAAGACAATTTGTCTTCCATACATAAATACTCACATGAATTTTTGAGGGAAATCCAAGAAGAGAAATGGAGAAAAGAACAAGGAACTCATCCTCCTATTCAAGAAATAGATGACTTGCAAGAGCAATTTCCCCAAGACATCCCCTCTATTTACGATGAGGTAGAGGAGAAACAACGGAGTGAACACACAGCTTTTGAATCCAATTCTTTACAAGAATTACCTCAGTTCACAGGACCTTGGGAAGCAAAGTCTATTAGTATGAGAGCACCCACGATAATAGTGAGGAATGAAGAATCAGTAATCCCTAGAAACACGGAAGTGATCAGGAATACTAAATTACAGTGTAATCTCACTCTAGAGGAGTTGTTAAAGGTTAAACCAGAATTGTGGAAACATGTAGCAAATCAATTCCCCGAGCTTGCTACTACTCCCTCACAAATAGGATCACAAAATAAGATACCAGAGATACCTGTAGAAAAGATTGGAGATGTAAGCGAAGGAGAGGAAGGTAACACGTATCTTCCAATAACCCATCAGGGATACACCACGAAAGCCATCTTAGATTCAGGAGCCGGAGTAGCCATAGCTACCACCACTTTATGGAAACGTTGGGGTAAGCCAGCATTAAGACCCACCAGGATGAAGCTACAAATGGCTGACTGACACATAGAAAAACCATTAGGCTTACTAGAAGGAATATCTCTCACCACTTGTGGTGTAGAATTTGAGCATACCTTTGCCATTTGTGACTTTGCAAAAAATCATGCTTATGAGATGATATTGGGACGACCATTCATGCGTCAGTTGCAAATTGTACAAGATTGGGGAACTAATTCTTTGTACTTGCAACATTTAGGAGTGACTACCAAAGTCAATCTTAAAGACTATTCACATAGAGACGTACCCCCAATACAATGGAATACCATCCATAAGACACAAGTAGAGACGGAATCCGTGCACTCATTAGAATCAGATCCTTCTTGGTTGCATGAGGACACTCATTTATGGATGTGTAAACTTGCAAAACAAGAGGAAGAAAGATTAGAAGCAAGGACCTTAGGTGCCGAACAACATCCACGAATCCTTCAAGATCCAGCTTACGCACCTGTAGTGTTCCCAGATGAAGAGTTTGAACCCCATGGTTGGGTAGAAATCCTAGCAACCATGGATGTAGCCATCAATGAAGAACAATGGACACCCCACTGTGACGAGGATGGCTATGAAATTTCAGTTTTTACGATAGAGCCAATCATGTGCGATGCAATTTTAGAAGAGTCTGAACCTAACACTGATGCATTTGAGGATGCAAGTGATTTTGATTTAGACTCATTTATCATGGACCCACCCTTTGCATCAGAGGAAGAATATTTCTACGAAGTAGAAACTCACACTCAGAGACACGAGGAAATTACGAATGAGGTGCGGTTAGCCACGGAAGTGACTAACAAGAGTGAAGGCAAGAAAAGAAAGAAGAAAGAAACCATGTCAGAAAAAGAAGAATCTTTGTTTGAAGTACCCGAGAACTTCAAGAAATATGAAATCAAAGATAGAAGAATCATGGTACGAATGCCTAATAGAAAGGCGAATGACGGACAATTATATGATAATCGAGAGAAAACCAAGAAAATAATAGTTGCTATAGAAGGAGAAGAAGAAAAGTGTACATACATAGGGCACGATTTGACAGCTAAAGAAGAAGAAGAATTAGTGGCCCTATTGCGCGAATATAGAGATGTGTTCGCTTGGAGTTACAAAGATTTGAAAGGAGTAGATCCAGATATATGTTCTCATAGAATCCCTATGACTCCAGATGCAAAACCGACGAAACAAAAACCATACACGTACAATGATAATTACGCTGCGAAGATTAAAGAGGAGATAGATCGGCTGATAGAAGCAGGATTCATCTATGAGATTGAGCACACTGAATGGGCATCCCCCATTGTGGTAGTACCCAAGAAGAATGGAAAATTGCGTGTGTGTATTAACCTTAAAAAAGTTAATGCCGCCACGATTAGAGACAGTTATCCTCTTCCTATCACGGAACACTTATTGGAAAGAGTTGCGGGCAAGGAAGTTTACAGCTTCCTTGATGGTCTTTCAGGCTATAATCAAGTAGCCATTGCTCCAGAGGACCAACACAAGACGGCTTTTGCCACTGAATGGGGCATATTTGCATTTTGTGTGATGCCATTTGGCTTAACAAATGCACCCACCACTTTCCAGCGACTCATGTGTCATGTTTTCAAGGAATTCTTACGCAAGAGTTTGGAAGTTTATGTCGATGACATATGTGCTCATTCAAATGTAAGACAGACACATATCCCTGAGTTAAGATAAATATTTGACAAATGTCGAGAATATCAGGTTTGTTTGAACCCAGAAAAGTGTGTTTTCATGGTCAGACAAGGCAAAATTCTAGGACACATTGTGTCAAAAAATGGAATCTCTACGGATGAAGAAAAGGTGAAAGTAATTGCAGAATTACCTAGACCAACTAATGTGAAAGAGGTGCAGGCATTTATGGGCCATTGCGGTTATTATAGGAGATTCATACACATGTATGCAATCATAGCCAAGCCTTTGTACTCTCTTTTAACCAATTTTGAATGGACAGATGAATGTGAAAATTCATTCAATGAACTTAAACGACGTTTGTGCTTAGCACCTATATTGACAACCCCAGATTGGAGTAAGCCATTCCATGTACATGTGGATGCATCCAACTACGCAATAGGATGTGTGTTAGCACAACCCACGAATGAAGGTAACATAGATCTCCCCATAGCTTATGCGAGCAGACAATTGAACGCAGCCTAGAGAAATTACACCACTACGGAACGAGAAGGATTAGGGATGATCTACGCGGTAAAGAAGTTTAGGCACTATTTGTTGGCAAACAAATTCAAGTTCTTTACAGATCATCAAGCCCTATTGTACTTAGTCAACAAGCCATGTAACACAGGACGACTAATACGTTGGTTTCTATTACTCATGGAGTATGATTTTGAAGTAGTAGTCAAGAAAGGAAAGACACATCTTAGAGCTGACCACCTTTCAAGATTAACCTCAGGAGAAGCTCCTCAAGGAGTAGCGGATGATCTACCAGATGCATACTTGTTTAATCTTGAGATAGCACCAGAATGGGCTAAGCCTATAGTCCCTATTCTCACATATGGACCCAAGAATCCTAGGATAAAGATCAAAGAAGGAGAGATTACCAAGTCCCAGAGATATCAAATCATAGCAGGAAGCATATATAAACAAGATAATCAGAAGATTCTTGCTTGTTGTGTAGATGAATCAGAACATGCAAATTGGTTGCAATTAGCACACATAGGTGCACTAAAGCAATATCATTCAAAACATCGTACATTGCAAACTCTGCATAGATTAGGAGTATATTGGCCTTCGATGGAAGCAGATGTCTACAAGTTGTGTAAAGAATGCCATGTTTGTTGTGAAAGACCACCAGTAGAACATGCTACATTATATCACGTGTCTCGTACACCAGACTGGAGTGAACCTTTAGTGACATACTTGAGGACGAAGACATTCCCTCAAGGAATGACCTTAGCACGACAACGCAGTCTAGAGTAGGAAGCTCAAGACTATTCACTTATTGGCGATAATCTATACAAAAGAGGACAAGATGGATATCTAAGACAATGTGTTCATGAAAGCGATTATCTGAGCATACTAGAGACTGCACACCAAGGTGTTGCAGGAGGTCATTTTGGACCTGAAAGGATAATCAAAGCCATCCTCTTTGTAGGATTATGGTGGCCCACTCTTCACATGGATGCTCATACCTATGTTAAGAGATGTGATGTGTGCCAAAGAACTCAGTTTCCTACTCGCAGAGATGAAATGCCATTGAAACCCATGATGGGAGGACGTGCATTTTCTAAGTGGGGTATAGACTTTGTAGGACCCATTAACCCCCCTGCAAAAGGTACACATGCGGAATACATTATTGTTGCGACAGATTATCTAACCAAATGGGTAGAGGCAAAAGCCACAAAAAAGAATGATGCACACACGACTGCAAAATTCTTATTTGAAAATGTCTTTACAAGATATGGATTGCCTATAGAGTTAGTAAGTGATCGCGGAACTCACTTTCTAAACCAAGTCATTGAATATTTGTTACACGATTTTATGGTGATTCACAAGAAATCCGCACCATATCATCCTCAGGCCAATGGTCAGGCTGAAAGCACTAACAAGATACTTTGTAACGTACTAACGAAACTCGTGAACAACAAACGTTCAGATTGGGACAAACAATTACACCACGCTGTTTGGGCATATCGAGTGGCCTACAAGACCGTACTCAATGCAACTCCCTTTCAGATGGTTTTTGGTCAGAATGTTGTGCTCCCTTTGGACTTCTTGATACCGACCCTTAAGGTTGCACAAGAACATCAGTGGACCGGCCATGAATTATCAGCTAGAATAATGGACTTGGAACGATTAGGTGAAACCAGGCTAAAGGCGGCAGCAGGAATATATGCAGCGAAGAAGCGACAGAAAGCATATTTTGATGCACATGTGAAAGATAAAGGCCTAAAAGAAGGAGATTTAGTTCTAGTATATACGCTGAAACAGCACGCACGTAAGTTAGAAAAGCGAGGTTATGGACCTATGATCATTAACCGACTCTCGACAAGTGGAGCAGTATAGTTAGCCACCTTAGAAGGAGACATAATGCCTAATTACATTAGTGGCTGTAGAGTCAAGTTATATCAGGAACCTCTTACTGAGGATATGCTTAGACGACTCACGTTGGCAAAGAAGTGTAAGGAGGAAGAAAATAGAATACGAGCGAAAGCTCAGGCAGAAGCAATAGAACGCATTAAATGCATGAAGTTAAGAAGACAAGGACTAGGGAGAGAACAATATAACCATCTAGAAACATCACCCAGATATCCCATGGCCATGTGTCAAGTAAAGTCAACCACTCATCCTAGCATAGTGGACAGGAGACCATTCATTACAGTCAGGCTAGAGCACGGCAACTCTTGCCAAGAGCTCAGGGCTTTAATTGATTCAGGTGCTGCGACTAGTGCGATTAGATGGTCCCACTATAAGGATTCAGGAGCAGAAATGCAGCCAATTGAGGCATACCTCATAGGGCTAGGAGGCATTGAAACCCCTTGCATGGGTGAGGTGGACCTTCCTATCCTCATTAAGGATGTGACCATGACAGCGAAGCTACTAGTGTGCCATGATGACGACCTGATAGAACCCCTAATCCTTGGCCAAGATTGGCTATACGATCACTCAGTGGACCTAAATCTTAGACAAGGCTCTTTACAGATTGGAACCTTAGAACAGAAGCGAGTGATACCGCTTGACTTCCCTAACGGCATTCCGACTGAGGTTTGTAACCCTAGACCCTATGAAATACATGCGACGGAAGACCGGAAGATCTTTGGTCAGATCAGTCATGTTACGTCTACACCAACCCACTCGGGCTTGGCTATAGACAGTTGTCAATCAGAAGGACGACAGGAAATCTTCGCTGGGGCTTCCTGCAAACTAGAAGGGGCAGCTACCCAACCGCTAGGGCAGATGGACACAATCAGCGATCAGGTGGGTTGCATCAGCGGCCAAATGAGCACAATACCCTACGGTGCTCATCCTTCCAAACTTGCTGTGGACTGGCCTAGATTAAAGATAAATAACGAATCACTTCCTAATGGGCAGGTCACGCAAGTGTTGGATCTCCCTTCTTTTCCAAAGCAGAGCGTCCAATGGACCTCTCGAACCCAACCACGAAGGAGTCAACCACAATAGAGGAACCCAGACCGACGACACCACCAGACAAGGCAAAGAAAGCAGTAGTATCAGCATCACAGAACAAGTGGCACGAGACAAATTTGGGTGCCAAAAGGACAGCAACCACAGGCTATTGGCAACACTGCAGACGAGAACAGGACAAAGTTTCAACAAAAGCAGAGTCAGCATCCAAAGTCCCCTCGATCTTCTTCTACAAGTACAAATACTCGACAGATTTGGATCGCCAAGAAATACCTTATCCATAGACCCACACCCACGCAAATTTGGGTACCCAAACCATGTATCATAGCTCAACCCTCAAGCCATGTAATATATACCCCTCAGAAATCTTTCCATCCCTCAATACCACCAAACCCGATACTACTTTTTGTCCCTCCGCAGAAACTCACCACCCACTCCAAGACTCTTAGGAAATGGATACCGGAACGTATCCAGACGTCAGCTTGTATCCCCTTATCTAACAATTCTCCCACCCCGCTTAAACACCACCCTTGTAATAATTCACCCTCAACTAAACCTTGTATGAATTCATACACCAAAACCCCACATCATGCATAATAAAGGCTCATCAAGAAATGTATGCATAATCTAACCATGTAGGCATCTAGAGACCTGCATTAGTTTTGCAAAAAATCATAGCATCAATCACTTCACAACACCTGGCTACACGGGTTACACATCGGTTATGGAAAGGGATTGCGGTCTCACCTTAATGGGATCATAATTAATTTCCATACTAATGTGCTAATCTTTTGTAGCAGATCTTTTCCAATTGCTCGTCAGTCATCATGCAAACCGAAGCAGGACCATCAGAAGCTGGCCCAAGCACACCAATGGCCAATATTGGAGAATTACTAGCGAAATCTTATCCGATGATGCAACCTCCAGAGTTTCAAGGTTTTCCAGGACCCATGCCAATAGACGATCCTCCTAGAGGATATACTGAGAAGATTCATCGTAACTCTCACTGGTTTCAAGGCCTAGCAGGACCCTTAGCAGACGTTGATTTCATATTTGAGGCCAATTTGGCATTTGATCTTCGCACATGGGCCAAGTACCAGTTCTTTTCAAGAGAATTTGAAGGACTACAGAATACCCAAGATTTAATGCACGTTTGGGCACGAGCGGGATTTACAGAATATTTTAGTGACCCTCTGCCTAAACCTGATTTTTACAGATGCTTTTACTTAGTAACCACCTTGACGGCTTCAGAGAACAAGGATCTACCCGGCACATTCATGTTACCATCCTTGGTAAATGATCCTCCATTCAGAAGGTTTTATTTGTCTAAAGATTTAATTCGCGCAGCTCTGAAAATACATGGAATGCACACTCCGACGGAGCGAGAACGACTAGTCCCAGAGCAGATGAAACGTGGTGACGTAACTAAGTGGGAGGATATTTCTACTATAACACCTGAGCTCTCCAAGCCTTTACGGATATGCATGCAGCATTTTGCTTTCCCAGCTCAGGATCGTTTTACCATGCCCCACAAAAGAATCTGGTTTGGATTATACTTAGCATGTACTGGACCTCAAACGGTTGATCTAGCTAGCTGGATAATTGATCAGCTCTATTTGGCACAACACAGATGGGAGCGAAAGAAGGTCATCAATGGGTGTTGTGCACTTACAAGGATTATATATATGTGCTTGGCATATGATTTGCCGATTGAGTGTGCCATGACCAGCGACGAGTTGAAAGCATTCAAAGGGACTACTAAGAAGGCTAGAAAGTCTAGCAAAGGTAGAGCCGGAAAGCGGATGAGAGGCACTATCCCGTGCTTACAAGTCCCAGAATCACCCTCCCCACAACCATCTCCAGAGCAGTCATCGACCATAGCCACTCCCACGGTACCACCAATTCGTATACGGTTATCAAGACCAGTTATGCCGGAAGGCACCACCAGTATTGTTGCACCTCAAGCAGTCACAACCACAGAACCTATCACCACGGCAGCAGAACTTCCGACCACTATTGGTGCGGAAGTGTTCTCTTTTCCAATACCCCATTTAGAAGCAGAACAAGCAGAGCCACTGAACACAACATTCGATTTTGAGATGCCCGATGCGTTCTCCAATGAGTTCCAGTTTTCAGAAGGACAATTGTTTTCTCAAGAATTTGAAAGGCCTAGCTACCCTACCACACCCAGGGATCAGCCACAAGGACAGATTGTTTCTAGCTCTGATGACGAAAGAACAGCAACCGATGACGACGAAGGCGATGACGAAGCCAGCCAGGGCACTATCGAATCCCAAGAGCATGAACAGATAGATGGCCAAGGACAACAAACAGACACACATGGTGATACAAGTACCCATGAAGATGAAACTTGTGAAGCAGCAGCTTACATGCTGGCTATCAAGAAGCTGTATAGAACTATGGAAAAAGTTTGGGCACGCAAAAAGCTGACTGAGGAAGAGAGTCAAGCGATAATAGAACAAGAACTTGTCACAGGCGGATTCGAAGACGCATACATCAAAGGATTCAGAGAGTTAGTCAAATCAGTAGGCTCCAACGAAGCACTCAGGTACTTGCAAAGAAAGCCACTACCACAGTTTGACCCCCCGCAGACTACGACTACTTTCAAAGCCTGGCGAATACATTCGTGTACCAACAGGAGCACAGTCTTCAGAACAAGCCAGGGAGGCACGCCTCGTCCCCAAAAGTTCGTTGGCAGCAGAAACCATCCTTGTAGATTCCCCACCCCGCGCTACAATTGTACATACCTCAATAGTCACTGAAGTACCGACCACCCTAACCGCTCCTCCATCTCCGCCCGTCCATCCAGCCTCCCCTACTCACCCTCCTTCCCCCAGACCAACATCTTCATTCTCCGGTGGCGTAACAGAAATCGTCTTTACGACCACTCACCCCACAATTCCTGCACCCATTAGACCTAGTCTACCCCCTCCCACACCCACCTTTCTATCCAACCCATTCCTCCATCCATCTTTTCCATCTTTCCCCACAACTCCAAGACCCCTTTTTCCATTCCCACCGCCATTAACCTTCTCCCCCGTCTCACCTCCCCAACCCACTGTAACCCCTCTTTCCCCTTTCCACCCAGCTGCACCAGCCTGCCCCCCTGTAAATTACTCCTCAACCTTTGTAAATCCCGTATTTACACCAGCACAAGCACCCACCGTCACACCCATATTCACAGTCACCGCACTGGACACGTCCAATGACAGGGACATCTCACCACCTACTGCACCATCACTCACTTCACTCACGGCACAAACATATTTAGGCACCTCACAATTTTCCACAATCACCACAACATCCACCTTCCCACCCCCATTCCCCGTTCCCTTTGCATCTACACCCACTGCATCTTCATTTAGCACCCCATTAATACTATCACCCACTGTAGATAATGCATTCCGACAGATGTTCATATGTATGACGCAAGTAAGAGATGAGTTCACATCTCTTGGCGATAATTATCAGCAGCTGCAGAGGACTACCAATGACTTACAGTCGCAGCTTAATTTATTGTCTATTGAGAATGCCTCACTGAACAGCCGATACCAGGAATTACGAGAGGCATATCACAAATTAGAAGTAGAAAGCGAAGACAAAGCTAAAGAAGCCACTGCTGACTTGGATAACTTATTAAGAGCCCAGACAGTCCGCAATGCAACGCTAACACGAAACATGGGCTTACTAAGGAGACATCTCGTAGCAGCAATGGAAGAAAACCAGTGCTTACAGGATCAGAACCGAGAAAACTTAGAAGCAGCTCTTGATCACCCAGACCAACTTTTGAGTCCTATTCGGTTCAAAGCCATTCCCTCAGACTCGATGAGGATGCTGCTAGAAGATCATGTAAGATTGCTAGATGAATACGACCGCATGAGCGAGGAGTTACAGAAACTCAAAGAAGATCACAAATTACTCTAGTTACGAGCACCGGCACACCAAGACATACCAGCACCTGTGGACCCCTCTCCTGACATCTTAGAGGAACTCAACACATTACGGGCCCAGGTATCACACCTTGAATCAAGGATTGCAGTATATGAAGCACCACCAAGGCCAGATTCCCCACCTGAGCTACCAGCTGAGGAAGAAACCGTCACCATCCCAGTGGAGGAAACGTTTGAAGAGGCGTACGAGCCACAACCCATCCCAGGCGGACGCGTCACGGCTGAAGGCCAGATGACTTACAAACTCCCGACCCCCGCGTGGATGAAGACAATTGAGGAACTTGGGACAACGCACTCAGCTAGAGTAGAGGCACAATTACATGCCATGGCGATGATAGAAGAAAGAATTTTACAATCTCCATTCTTTGCTCACCTGGCCCCGCGACGATACATATCTGGGCATGAGCTACAGTATAAACCGTATTTTATGTTAATGGCCGAATACCAGTTAGCCATTGAGAAAGAGACAGGTAAGAAACCATCGCATGCGACTCAATTCGAAGAGGACGATTTGCCACTAGATGCGCAGCAAGGAGAGATCTATCAACCATAGTGGCGGAAAGATTTATTACAGAAGTATCTAGAAATGATGAGTACATGGGTAAAGGCACCTTTGCATTTGAAGTACAATCCATGTTGGGGACCAGTACCACGACGCCGCTCCTGGACAGCCTTTGCTATTAAGGTACAAAACAATAAGCAGTGCCAAGACTGGTTGAATTACCCCTATTTTAAGCCACCCATCGAGTTACCAAGTGTAGGCTACATGATGGCTACGATTCGCCACTGGCTCCCTCGACTAAAGCATATGGACGATATAGCGGCGCACATGACTGTCAAAATATTTGACATGATGCAAATGGTTTTTAAAGTCTTCCGACGTGTCAAGGCACCTCATGTAAACACCCCGGGCTTTGAGCATGGCAACTTCGATCTGGTATATGATATGAGTACAACGCCATCGCTACGGGTGTGTTATGTTTGGCATTGCAGAATAAAGTACCTACCGGCGTGCTACAAGCAGACATTCGAAGAGATGTTCACAACCGGCTTCTGGGAATACCATTCAGAGGTATTCATAAGCAGGCCTACACATTTATTACACTTATTTGCCTGTGAACGAATGGTCTATTCCACACACTATCAGCTCCCGCCACCGGAAGAACCGCAACCAATAGACTGGGAGAAACTCGAGGCCGATTTGGCCAGAGGCATTCGTATCTCCGAGCACACCCTCGCTCAAGACCTCCTACAGAACTATATCCGGCAGACCTCACAACAAGGTTCTGTCAGGGACGACAGAAGCGAGAGGGAGGGGGGTGTTGGAAGCAGCCAGAGGCATAGAAGACGCGGAAGCATGTAACGACGGAGCAGGGAGCTAGTGGAATCTTTTTTCAAAGAATCATGTTTTAGAAATACTTTTCAAAAACCTCCAACAGTGATTTTTATCACTAATGTAACATATGTAACATAGAAAAAACCTTTTCTTAATTTCTAGCTCCATTTTGTGCAAGCCAAGGAGTCCTCGAGCTTGAGGAGCTTAGGTAGAACAAGCGTATCAAATTTCGTTATTTTTAGACACCGTTTACCCTGCCAAATAGCATCTAGGACCTAATTTTTAACTATGCCGGTCACTAGATGTGAAACCGGTCAAAACTAGTCTAGAAACTATAAAAAGAGCTAGAGAGCTCATTTTTTAGGTTAGCTTGTTGGAGTAGAGAAGAGCTTAGAGCTATTCTGAGCTTGTAAGAAGGTTCTTGAGTAATAGAGTTAATTTCTCACCTTCCATTGTGTCTTGCTTGTCTCTTCATTGTGTGTGTATGTGTGTGTGCATCTTGGTGCTTCTCACCTTCACTCTCACATCATCTCACATTCACGATCTTCATATCACTCCTATCTCTTCCGCGGATTGACAATTAAGGAGGTGAAGCTTCTTAACGTGGTTCTCACCATTGTGCTAGAGCAACAGTTACCCTTCCGCCGATTCCTTTTTATCGCTTAGAAACTTCTTCTTCTTGCTCAAATCAACTCCATAGTGTTGGTTGTACCACAGTCCATATTATCATTGTCGATTTCAAGAAGAACCCATTCCTTTTTTCTCTTATCTTGTGAGTTCTCTTGAGAATGATTACCTTCCTGAGGTGACTCAGAATATCTAGGACATGATACAACAGCTGCTTTATTTGCAGTTGAATGTTTCGGTGATGTTCTCAAGTTTTCCACAGCAGAAAGACTTAGATCAACTGCACCCAGAATATTACCCTGAGAGCAAGACCCCTTTTTCCTTATTAATTCCACTATGGTTGCATTTGCATTTGTTGTAGGCAATAAACTAAATAAATCCGCATGACTAGGATTACAATCAGAGCATTGTCCCTTGCTCCTGGCCACTTTTGATTCATTTTTACTAACTAAATCCATAGGGTGAAGAGACTTCTTGTCTCTCAATCCATCCTTTTCAAAGACACCAACTAATTCAAACATCTTCATCACTGCTGATTCCACCACAACACTATTACGGAGATCTCCATCAATCAGAGCAATATCTATGTGCATATTGCATTTAGAAGTCTCCATTCCTGTTGAAACACCATCATGATCAGTCTTATTTGACAAAACATCATCCACGCAGGAATCTGACCAGTTCTTGTCTATCAGCAGCAATTGCATAACACTTCATTAGTACAATTTCAACCACACAAGTCATTTGCATGTGAAGCTATGCGAGCGCATTGCACAACATTTTAATGTCCACCTTAACATGTCTATTTGATATTTACCCAATAAATCTTTGCTCCTAGCTTCTGTAGCGACGCATAAATCCCTCCCTAACTTTTCAGATAACACAGGATTTGCATCCTTGCATGCTCCTGGAATTGGATTTTCCCACCTCTCACAATAAATTTCCTTCCACACATTAGTGTCAGATGACAAACAACGAAACAAAGAGCAGATACAAGAAACAATGTTGAGCTCTCACACATTCAGAGTTTTAAACATCTCTGATATCAAGCTGGGCAGAAGCTCAATGAGAGGACCCAAATGGGTTATAGGAGCTTTGGAGCTCTCCATAACATCCAATCCTTCATGAAGGAAATTGAATACATCTGTCATTCCAGTGCACTAACATCGTGCTCTTCTATCGAGGAACCACCTTTGAATCAAAACCCTTCATTACTTCAGGACAAAAAATGAATGTAAGTCATCTCAATATACCGTCAGCCCCTAACTAAAGTTTGTGTGTCCTTCGTCACAAATGTATGAATCAATAGACATCAATGGTGCACTTGGGTCTCAGAGACCATCTCTCCTCACTGTCAAAAGACATAGACACAAGCACATTTCCAACGTTCAGAGGAGAAACTTCATGAAATTCTCCATTTGTTCCAGTACCCATCTCCAACACCTTTGTTTTCAGCACCACGTTTCCTTAAGCGGCCAAACCCACTTGCAAGGGAGGGAGAGTTGGAGCTTCTGATAGAGGCTTGGATTGCATAAGCTAAGCAATATGTGTGTCGAGGTGCCCATTATGCTCAATGATGGAGCTCGCCAATGCAGCGAATAGAGAGGAGGCAAGGATTGCAAGAAAATGGTGATGGGCATATCCTACTTCATCCCCCCAACCAGCTCTGCCTGCCCCCCCCTTGCATGGGGAGAAGGCCGACCCAACCCGCAAGTGAGGGAGGGATAGAGTACGACCCCTCCCCCCCAAATAATCTCCACTTCTTCATAAGAATTTTTTCCTCCCTTTTTTTTCTTCCTTTTTCTTTTGAAGCATCGGAAGATTTCCTCAACACCTGTATGGAAAGAAAACACTAGAAATATTTAAGAAACCACCTACCAACTCTCTTGCTCTATGGCTTTGTCTACAAGTGGTCTAACCCACGAGTTCCCATCAACAATGGTCGGCTTATATAAAAAACGATCGCTTCATACATCCTTCAGGTGTGTAACATCATAAAGTGCACCGTCGACTTCAGACAAGATTAAGCTTGTTCGCTAGTTATGAGTACATCATAGCATGTTTTATCATGTCCTGAATACACAGCTGCATATGTGTTGTCAAAAAAACGTAAAAATTTTATGATGTCATTACTCAACCAAGTGAAACATAATCAAAGACACGTTCCATGGTTTCAATTTGTTTTCTCGTCTTCACACCATTTCCGACATATAACAGATCATACAAAAACTCCATCAATCCTTGCATATTATCAATACACGTGTACATTTATAGCTCACACATACTCATTCCTCGGATGCACATTCCTAATGCAAGCATGCACTCAATCTCGTCTATGTTGACATTTGCACACATATCAAAATCAACACACATCCTCTAATATACTCACATGCACACTCATATACACACCTACTTTTATGTCGCAATGATACACTCAAAACCTTATCCATATTGACATTGTACACTCCAAAGATGCAAACACAATATTTTTTCGGGCTATCTAAACAAGATCACATTTCCAAGAACTATATTTTTCATAAACACCACATTAATAGACTTAAAATCAACACAAATGTTCCATGTAACAGAGATGCACCTTCACTTGATGGACCCGCATTCCACCGAGTTTGTCCAAAGTTAGTTGATCGTGCTCCTCTATAACTCTTGTATCCTTGGTAAGGAGCATTCCTCATTTGCGGTGGTACATAGTGACTGGCCGGTTGCCCTTGTTCATGAATGATAGCATTGATAGCCGCTCTACTTTGTACCTTTGCATTATAAGGATAGGTCTCCGTAGTGTGGTCTGTTGTATGGCAAATGGCGCAATACATGTGATTCAGAGCGCATGCTGAGCTGCTGCGTCCTGTGTTTTTACATTTAGTACAGTAAATTTGTTTCAGAGGATCCTCATTTGAATGCTTGGATGCCTTCAACCACTCTAAATCTTCAGTGAATCCACCCACTTTATTTTCTAACTGTAAAGCCATAGCGATTACGGCATCCAAGGTCATTCCTCCCACACATCATATAATCATGATCTGTTTCAATTGGGGATTTAATCCGTTTATAAACCACTAAGTAATGACGTCGTCTGGTACATTGGCATGCGCTGGTGGTAACTGTCGTAAATGAGTCCGGAATAGAGTGGCATAGTCTTGTACATTCTAGTGTGGCTTTTGCCTGTTATTTTGCAGGTAATCAAAAATTTTTGCTGGGTTTTTCTTTAACCACAATTGTTGTAGAAATGCATTCTTCAATACTGTCAAAAATGATTCAAGTCATACTCGGTTAACCAGTGTGCAGCTTCATTAACCAAAGTTGACTAGAACACAATGGCTTTATAACCAGGGTCTGCTGGGTAATTCAAAACTGCATAATTAATTTCAAATGTCCGCACATGTGCATCGGGATCATCTCCTAGAAAAACTCCAAATTTTGTGTATGTGACTCCAGCTGGCACCGGACGCGGTGGAATAATCTGTTGCTGTTGTTGTTCTTGTTGTTGTTGTTGTTGTTGTTGTTGTTGTTGCTGTTGTTGTTGTTGTTGTGAACTACTCATGTTGCCTGAATTTTGGGGAGGAATTTCTTGATGTTCCTGGGCCGTATGGTCACTTTGCCAACTTTTTGGTCCTAAGATATCTCTGAACCGATTACTTAACTCAAAATCTAACAGCCCTTTCTCAACTTTAGTGTCAAAATTGGCTAAACTTGCACCTAAAAATGCTGAATGCAGTAAATTCCCGCCGAACACTACCGCACTATCACTGAAGATCACTGAATTGTCACTGAAGATCACCGAATTGTCATCGGATAATGCTCAACTGTCACCGAAGATCACCGAATTATCACCGGATAATGCTGAACTATCATCGCACTGCACCAAAGTATAACCAAAAACTAACGTACTATCTTTAGAATGTACCGGACTATCACTGGAACACACCAGATTACCTCCGCAAGCTACCAAACTGCTTCTGCACAGCACTGAACTGCCACCGGAATTGCCACTGGCTTGCTGGACTGGACCTTCTGCAACTGAACTTGGTTGTTCTTCACTTCTACCACCAGAGGGTGTTCCTAACAAACTCGGAACTACCCAGGGATGTTGATCACTTCGGTATTTGGGATAAGATTCGCCAGAACGTGTTACCGGCATATATCAAAGGATTCTTCTTCGATCCTTAACCTTTCCTTCAACTGGCTACTCCATTTCCCACAAATGGTGCCAGTGTTAAATTGTTGTTTTATCTTATTTAAACTACTACGACCTGGGTTCTTGGGATGGTTAGGGGTCTGTAAAATAGAGGCCCTGTTTTGTATTTTCCCAATCTACTAATTCACTGTATGCTACTACATTGACTTAACACTTCTGAATTAGACTGTTTATCAACTACTTCTTTGCTCTGTGAATTACAACTTCTTCACCGCAATAACGCATAGACATGTGACTATGTCACTTAATCGCAATATCATCTTAACTTAACACTTCAATAGAAACTTAAGTAATTATTGAACTGTATTAACGGGGTTAAAGAATACACAGAGATGTAGACAATGCGACACGCTTCAACTTCAGGTGCTCACCCAGACCAACAGTCCGGCGTTGACTCCTGTTGTCTTATGCACGCTCCTTTCATTAATCAAAAAGGTTTACAATGTTTGCGCTATGCCCTTTTGGTGTGCGTGCGACTTTTCAGAATTACATTTCTTCTATGCTCAATATGATAATTCCATTTCGATGGCCAACACGAGCATTGATTGACTCAGGTGCAGCAAATAGCGCAGTCAGATTCTCCTACTGCCAAGCCTTGCAATTGGACCTCAATCCCATAGAAGGCTATCTCATAGGGTTGGGAGGTGAGGTGGAGCTTCCCATCTACCTTCAAGATGTCCCAATGATAACCAAAATGCTAGTATGTCAAGAATAGGACCTCACTGAACCACTTGTCTTGGCTCAAGGCTAGATCTATGACCATGCAGTATGCTAGTATGCTTGTTTGGGTGAGGTGGAGCTTCCCATCTACCTTCAAGATGTCCCAATGACAACCAAAATGCTAGTATGTCAAGAATAGGACCTCACTGAACCACTTGTCTTGGCTCAAGGCTAGATCTATGACCATGCAGTCAACTTAAACATAAGAAGTCAACTTCTTCAAGTTTGGGTACATGAACAATGCATTACACTAGAATTAGAGAATTGCATGCTCACAAATCCAGGGACCGTACATTCTCTTAGTCGTTCTAAGAGTAATCTTATAGAAGGAGATGTTGTATGTGTCAAAAGCTCTATGATGTAGAAGGAGTCAAGCATGGAAGAACAGGCTCGAAGGCGAGTGGATCTCTCTTCTTCTTCAAAGACTAATGCAGCCACAACAATTCAACCATGGAGGCAAGTGGAACCGTACAAGACATCCACTGTATCAAATAGACCAAGAGCATTCAAGAAGAAAGTAGTTCTGGGCATGAACCTGTAAGGCCGCCGGAATATTACTTAGAAGAATCCTTGTAATTAGAAAAGTCGTGCACCAAAAGGGTGTAGCGCAAACATTGTAATATTTCTTTCTAGTCAATAGAGTATGCATGAAAGAGATGAGGGATGCATCGCCAGCCTGTTCGGTATGGGCGATGGTCTCGAATTGATTCCGTTTTGAAGTTATACCAATTGCAGAGTTGTCTGTGACATCAATTTTGAAGTAAATCAGGTACTGTGTGTAATGTCACTGTGTTGAAGTGAAGTGTGATGGTATTATAAAGAAGATGTGAAAGTGTTGTGTATAAAATTGCAGTAATTGTTAAGATTGTTATATGCCGAAGTGTAATTGCATCTTCTGTAATTGTTCGGGATGAATCAATGAAATTGATAGTGTGAAATTAAGTAGTGAATTGGGAAAATATATATAGGGCCTTTGAATTATCAGAACCTTGACCATCCCAAGAACCCACGAGTAAGAACAGAGTTACTATAACTTTAACACTGGTGCCTGCCATGGGGCATGGAGTAGCCCGTTAATGCATAGACTAAGAGTTGAGAAGAATCCGATGAGATATGCCTGTAACACGTTCCAGAGAATAGTACACGAAGTACAGAAGGGATCAGCATCCCTGGAAAATTCTTAGCACATTGGGCACACCTCCGAGTAGTAGTGGTGATGGACAAACATTGGAAGGAAAGCAAGAAATCTGGGCTAGTGGAGTACCACCTCAGCATTTCCTTGTGCAAGGATTATAGGGTATACCAGAAGTGCAACCAACCCCATATGCGGAAAGTAAGACTGGTGAAGTAAGCACTGGTTCCGGTGACAGTGTGGAATGTTCCGGTAGTAGTTTGTGGGATTCCGGTGGAACCTCGAATAATTGCGGGGCCGGATTGCTGAGTTTTGGTGGAAGTTCCATTCTTGATTCTAATTTGAGGGAACTAGTGTATTGTTGAATGAAAGCTTTGGTGAAAAGCTCACAACAGAAGTCCATTACGATGAAGGGCAATTGGTTGAAGGTGTGTGGAAACGACTTAACAATATCCAATTATCGGAGGGCATGCAAGATGATGGGACAACACAGTAGCAATTAGGTGTAACTGGTTCAAATCATTCGGCAGTAACATTTCCTCTTGATTCAAACACCATGAGTGGTTTACAGTAGCAACAGCACCAACAACAACTTCAACAACAACAGCAGCAGGCCATACCACCATGATCGGTACCCCCTGGAGTTACATATATGAAATTTGGTAGATTTCCCGGTGATGATCCGGATGCACATGTGAGAACTTTTGAAATTAATTACGCAGTACTCAACTATCCAGCAGATCTGGCATATAAGGCCATAGTGTTCCAGTCTACGCTGGTTAATGAGGCTTCTCGGTGGTTAACTGAATATGACATTAACCATTTCGGCCAGTATGATCATGTTAAGGATGCCTTCTTACAACGATTTTGATTGAAGAAAAATGCGGCTGAGATTTTTGACTATTTGCAAAATAATCGACAAAAACCACACCAAAATGTGTAGGAGTATGCCACTTTATTTCGTACTCATCTACGGCAACTGCCACTGGCGCATGCCAACCTACCGGATGATGTGATCACCCAGTGGTTTATTAATGGATTAAACCCTCAACTCAAACAAGTAATGATCATATGATGTGTGGATGGAATGACTCTAGATGCGTTCATAGCAATGGCATTATAGTTGGAACATAAGGTGGGTGGATTTGCTGAAGATTTGGACTGGTTGAAGGCAACCAAGGGTACGAGTGAAGATTCATTGAAACACGTGTATTGCACAAAATGTAAGAGCCTGGGACACACTGCTTCTACATGTGCATTGAACCAAATGTACTGTGCTATTTGTAATATGGCAAGTCACTCCACCGAAACGTGTCCATATAATGCCAAAGTATAGGCCAGGCCAACCGTAAATGCTATAATACAAGAGCAAGGACAACCGACTGCTCACTATGTACCACCGCAGTTGAGGAATACTTCCTACCAAAGTTATAAACCTATCGGGGAACACGAGCAAACAATTTCGACCAGACTCAGTGGAATTCCGATCAATCAGGTGAAGGAACATCCCTCCTGCCACCCAGATGCCATTTTTGCGGTGTGATTGGACATATCCGAAGGTATTGTAAAGAGGCGGCCGAGTATGATAAACGAAGAAAAGAGCGACAGAATCCAATGGCCAACATGGTATATATTTTAGTAGTAGATACTCAAGCGGCAGTAATGCAAACCCGTTCCGGCAAGAAATTACAACCAACTGTTGAGATTTTTGAGCCTGGCACTCGAGAACAATAGAGAGTTTTTACTAAAGCTCATATGTGGGCCAGTCAAGAACCAATAGTTTTTCCCGATCCAGTACCGGTGGTTCAGCAGACAGTACCGAATCCACCACCAAAAGCACCGAGTCCAGTGGACGTGCCGTTAGAGAGTCCACTGAATGGGGTAAGGAGTACGTCGAATTTTGACTATATGTGGAATATTCTATTGCAGGGTTCCATTACAATACCATTGGGGCAACTATTGGCCTTGGTTCTAGGTGTACGACAACAATTTCAGCAACAAGTTTGACCCGAATCTTCCTGTACACCTACTACGGCTACTATTAGTCGAGAAACTGATTCTGTGGTTGACCATGTTGTTCCTTTAATTACGGTATGGTATAAAAACCATAAAATCAACCAAGTGTTATTTGATGGAGGCTCTGGTGTGAATATTGCGACAGTTGCTCTTTGTAAACAGTTAGGATGGACTCAAATTGAACCTATTCAATTTTTTGTGAGGATGGCGGACCAGTCCAGGGTGTATCCAGTGGGTTTGGTACATGATATACCCATTACTCTTCAGGGAGCGGTGTTCAAAATGACTTTTGTTGTTCTAGAATTACTTAATTCAACTCTGGACTATAACTTGCTATTCGGACGGCCCTGGCTGAAATAAGCCAAAGTATTGCAGGACTGGTCAGCACATGAACTTATTTTCAAAAGCAACCACCGGAAGTATGTCGTTTCGTTAGATGAGATGAAACCATGCGACCTCCATCCTTGGCCCTACGTAGCCGAACCTGTGCATATGTTGGATGGACTTTCAGATGATGAAAAAGAAGCTTTTCCCAAGGCTAACTAGGATTTTCTCACCTTGGGGATAGTCGACTTACAAGTGATTACAGATAATTGGAATCCGGTCATCTATTCGGTAGTTCAGGTTCCAGGAGAAGGGGACTTAGCTATGGATACAGCTCTGAATGCCCAGAGTTTCCAGCATTTATTCCAGTCACCAGAGGATATACCCATGCCACAACAGTTTTATGTACCGAAAGATCAACTTATCACCTACGATTTGGGAAATGAGGAAACACCAAGGCCGGTCAAGATTAAGGCGCGGTTATGGAGAACCTTTCAAAATGATATGCTACAGTTGTTGAGCGAGTTCCAAGATGTATTTGCATGGGATTATCGAGATATGAAGGGGTTGGACCCTCGCATCTATCAACATCACGTGATGCGTAAGCCAAACGCAGACCCAATCAAGCAACCCAGTTATCGCATGAACCCAAATTATGCTTCTCAAGCGAAAGTTGAATTGGATCACTTGCTGAAAGTCAGTTTCATCGTTCCCATTGAGCATGCAGAATGGATTTCACCTATTGTTATCGTCCCAAAGAAAAATAAGCAGTTACGTATCTGTGTGGATTACCAGAAACTAAATGCGACAATCGTACCAGATCCCTTCCCACTTCCCTTTTTGGATACAATGCTCGATGATGTTGTCGGACGAGAAATGTATTCCTTTTTGGATGGTTACAGTGGCTACAATCAGGTGTGCATGGCTAAAATGGACATACCAAAGACTGTGTTCATTACAAATTGGGGTGTATATGCATGTATGGTGATGTGGTTCGGTCTTCGCAACACTCCTAGGACCTTCCAACAATGTATGCAAGAAATTTTTCCCCCTATTTAACCACCTTTATGTGAGTGTATCTGGATGATTTTTCGTTATCGGGTGATACATCGGCTCATCTTTACCATCTATGGTGCTGCTTCTCTAAGTGTGGAGAGTTCTGAATGTGCTTAAATCCCAGCAAGTTGGTCTTTTCGATTTCCTGTGGCAAGTTGCTCCGTCATATTATTTCAAAGCAAGGTATTCAGGTGGATCCAAATAAAGTGCAAGCCGTATTACAAGCACCTGCCCTGACAACACTCAAGGAGGTTATGCGATTCCTTGGCCAAATACACTCGCATGGGTGACATCTTTGGTGGCTTGCACATTTAGCCATACCCTTGAATCGATTGATTACTAGTACTCCCCGATACTTCGTGTGGAATGAAGAGTGCCAAATTTCATTTGATCGACTGAAAACACTATTAACCTAGGCTCCTATACTACAAGCACCAAATTGGCAGCTTCTGTTCCATGTCTTCATGGATGCATCGGACACAAAAAGGAGAGCAACCACCAGCCATGCCACCATAATTCCCATCTAGACAAGCCAACTATGCCAGTAGATGAACACAGAAACTAGGTACCTGACAAGTTTGGGTGCCTAAGAAATTAGGTGCAATGCAACACAGACAATCACAAATATGGGTACCCAAGAAGCTCTTGCATACACAATAGCATATGCTCTCCCACATGAGAAAAGTCTCAACAAAGAAGCAAAGTTGAGGCAAGCGTTAGAACCAAACACCAAGACTAAAAGAAGACCAACTCGCCTCTTCAACAAACCTTAGAAGACCAACAACAATGGTATGTGTTTGGAAGCCAAAAGCATCGGTAAACCCCACAAAACTGAAGAGCCAACCACAAGAGATACAAAATGTAAGAAGCCAGCCAAGGATGAATAGGCCAAAGTTGATCACTAAACAATCGAGGGCCGTTCTCAAATGGATCCCCATAAAGAGGAAGGATCAGTTGTCCTTCAACAATCAAGTGCTTACATCCTTTCAAGATCCAAGGGATAACCCCAGCAAAGATGACTTCAACATCCGCAAGTAATATCACAAGCTTTGACGAGCAAAAACCATGTGCCCCTTGCAGAACCCTGTCTTTTGCACCATTCAGGTCATGCATTTCTAGAGTATGCATTATTATAGGGCCACATTACATGACCATGCATAGACTTCCTCAATAGCCAACATACTAAATACATTGTTGCTTTCATCCATGGCCATTGACTAAATACCTTGATGCAAAAAAAATGATTGTATCTCAAAAAGCTGAACAAAACCACCCTATTGAGCTCTACTATACCTATAGCAGACCTCATGCTACTTGTAGTGGCAAACCAAAACTTGTATATATGTTTGGCACAAAAGGATGAAATTGCCTATGTAGGCACTATGATAGTGTGTTTGGAGGTCAAAATGAGCTCATACAAAAAGTTCGACTTGAGTATGCTCACAAATTTTTTTTGCGTTTCTAAGACTATGTCTATAGTGGTGTTGATGACACCCTATGTGAAACGTGCTCTAGTACCAATTGTTGGAGTTTGAGGTCTGCAACAACACACAAATAGCACAAGGAAGAAGAAGAAGCTGGAGCACAACACACAATACTAAATGTATTACCAAGTGAATGTACAAAGATAAGTAACCTATGTTGGTGCAAGAGAATCCAAGCCCACATACTTGGATGATTAGCATATTTCTCATGGAGCCTTATATGATCAATCCCTTGTAAAATCAATTACATTTACCTTTGTAAAAGAACCTTACTTCCACGAGGAAGTTAGGAAGCATCAAATCACGTAGTTGATTTGTTGAGATATCAGGCTCAACATGTGATGATTCGGGATGACACGTACCACTTTTTCGTTTCTCTGACATGTATAGTGGTCACGCCGGTATATGTCAGGGACACTTCATTGAACTTTATTAGATTTATCTACCGAGAGTGATTGCACATTTGTTTCTTGCCAGCTCACGCATTCGCGAACATTAGGTTTTTCCTTATGTACTGATCTTTATATATTGCACTTGTTGTATTCTTGTTTTTAGGTCATTCTTGTACATTCCTTTTTATGTAATAGAAGAAGAAGAAGATCATTCTTCGTTGCCTCATTTGTGTGTGTGCTTCTCCTTGAGAGAGAGTGTGTGTGTGAGCTATCTTCCTTATCTCCTTCCTCGTGACATGGTATCAAAGGCAATGTGGCTGTAGAGAGCTCGTGGAGAAGGCGACGGTGAAGAGTACGTAGCAAGGCATGGAGAAAATGCAATTTCACAAACGGCCTCTGTTTGCTACGTAATCGAAGTTTCGGAGCCATCTCGACCTCCGTTTCGAGCCCGCAAGGTGGGGTCCACAGAAAAACCAGGTCAGTTTCAGAAACTGTAACTTGTGTTGTGTTCAGCGACACTCATATATTCCAGATCCAGAATTTCAAAAAATTCCATGTACTGTTGATTTTCTGAGATCGAACTGTCACGTCTTAGTGCGGCAGTGTTCAAGCAGAAGTGCTGCTTGTAGTGTTTTGCAGTGTTGTGAATTGCTGCAAAAATGGCAAACGTAGATGGAATGAGTCAGCTTATGAGCGATAAACTAGACAAGAACAACTTCCATGCTTGGAGATTCAGAATGACGAATTTCCTGATGGGAAAAGGCTACTAGAAGTACATCAAAGGAGAGAATGAAAATGCTCCGCAGTTACCAGAAAGGAATCGGACTACAGACCAGTTAAGAGCATATGAAGAATGGAATCAAGGAGCACGAAAGGTAATGTATTGGCTATCTGTTAGCATACAGGATAGCATGATTGGACACATACAGGATGCCAAGACTCCAAAAGAGGCTTGGAACAGTTTGGTCACCTTGTATGAGACTAATACAAAGGCACGGAAATTGCAACTCAAGAACGAGCTGCATACATTGGAAAAGAAGAGTATGACGATAAGTGACTACACTCTTAAAATCAAAAGCATATGTGAGTCACTTGCATCTATTGGTGTGAATGTAGATGATGATGATAAGGTGGAAGTGTGCCTTTGGGGTTTAGGAGCTGCATATAAGCAGTTTAGAACTTCCATACAGACCAGGGAAAATATTTCGAATTTTGTTGATGTGGTATCTATGTTGATTATTGAAGAAACGAATCTTGGTGAGGATTCATACTCCCAAGGAAAGCCCAGTTCTGAGCAGGTATTCTACTCTGGTAGAGGAAGAGGCATAGGTAGAGGTTTTGGAAGTGGAAGGGGAAACAATAACCAAGACCAAAGTCAACAACAGAATCATGCAGGAGGATGAGGACAGTTTTGAGGTAGGGGGAGCCAAAGAGGTCGCAGAATTTTCCAAAGAAATGATTCAGGTAATGATAGTAAAGGATGTTGGAATTGTGGTAAACCTGGACACTTTGAACGTGATTGCAGGTTGAAAACTCAAAATAACAGAAGGCAGAAAAACAACTATGCATCCATGAGTGCAGATAATTCTGAGAAGCTGTTTATAGTTCAACATCACATGATGAATACGATATCTACTGGTATTTCAAAATCGAATGATAATGTCTGGCATGTTGATTCAGGTGCTTCAAATCACATGACCAGTCATGCAGAATGGTTTAGTAGTTTGCAAAAAATACCAGTTCCTGGATATGTTGAAACAGGTGATGATACATCGCATCCTATTGAGCATACAGGAAACATAGCATTGTCTATGGAGGACGGGAAGGTAAAACATCTTGCTGATGTGCTGCATGTTCCAAATATAACAAAGAATCTGGTTTCTGTTGGACAAATGGTTGACCAGGGATTACAAGTCAGGTTCAATGTTGATGGATAATATGTAGAAGAGTACAAGCAGGATGGACGATTGATTGCCAAAGGAAACAAATTGGGTAGGATGTTCACCTTAAATGTGAAGATTCCTGAAATGAATGCATCCATGTTTGCAAAAGGTGTAGGAGTTATTGCAGATATAGAGATATGGCACAAACAGATTGGACATGCAAACTTGCAAAGGCTGAAACTGATGCAGTCAAAGGAGATTGTCCAGGGACTACCAAATTTCAAAGTTGAAAAAATGCAAAAGGTATGTGCAACATGTCAATTTGGTAAATAGTCAAGAGCATCATTTCCACATGACAAGCATGTTAGTGAGAATGTACTAGAAGTAGTACATACAGATGTTTGGGGTCCATCAAAGACCACATCTATGGGTGGTTGCAGTTTTTGTGTTACTTTCATTGATGACCATACACGCAAAGTATGGGTATATTTCATGAAAGAGAAGAGCGAGGTGTTCACTCACTTCCAGAGTTTTAAAGTTATGGTAGAAAAGCAGACATGGAAGTACATTCAGACATTAAGATCTGATGGAGGAGGTTAATACATGTCAAATGAGTTCATCATTTTTCTAAAAAATCATGGAATTCGGCGTCAGTTTTCATGCAAAAATAGACATATTGCAGAAATAGCAAGAGCCTTAATGGCTGAGAAGAATATGCCTCATTGGCATTGGGCAGAAGCTGTGCATACTGCTGTATACATCATGAACAGAACTCCGACTATTGTTGTACATCAAGTTACATCTAAAGAGAAGTTTACAGGTAAAAAGCCAAACTTATCACATCTGGAAGTTTTTGGTTGTATTGCATATGTACATGTTCCAGATGAATTGAGGACGAAGCTTGATCCAAAAGCAGAAAAGGGTGTCTTCATTGGATACTCCCTTGAGCAAAAGGGATATAAATGTTATAACCCACTCACACGACAGGTAAAGGTGAGCAGAGATGTGGTATTTGATGAAATCTCAAGCTTCTATGAAAATGCCAAAGAAGGACTGAGTCTTGAACCAAATGACAAAGAAAATGCTGAAAAACGAAGTGCAGAATCTCAGGTTTTGAGTGGACCGGATGCATCAGCAAGCAATAGTTCCAAATCAAATCCATGGAGTGGAAGATTACGTGGAAATTTCAGCCCAGCAAATTCATCAAATACATCCAAGAAAGGTAAAGAAAAGCTTTTTGTTGTTCATAAAACATGTGCAAGTTTTGAAGGCGTTGATGGAGATTCAAGCGGTTCAAAAAAGAGTCTTGATGAGGAACTTGGATTGCCCTCTGTGAAGACTCCAAGAGTAAGAAGGGCACATGCAGATGATACAAAAAGAAGTGACCCAGGACCAAGAAGATCTGGGAGGATGCGTAATTCAGTGCAACGATTGACATATGATAGTTACATGGCTCGCCATTGTGCCTACATGACAAAGGTAATACAAGATGCTGAACCTTCTTGTTTTGAAGATGCAATTGATCATGCAAATTGGGAAAAAGCTATGGATGAGGAGATGGTTGCACTTTATGGAAATGATACATGGAAGCTGGTTCCATTGCCACAAGGAAAGAAACCCATAGGCTGCAAATGGGTTCACAAGGTAATGCATAATGCTGATGGTAACATAAGCAGGTATAAAGCACGATTGGTAGCTAAAGGATATGCACAGACATATGGCATTGATTATGAGGAAAAATTCAGCCTTGTAGCTAAAATGTCTACTATTAGGACACTCGTTGCATTAGCTACAGCAAAAGGATGGACTTTGCATCAGATGGATGTGAAGAATGCTTTCCTACAGGGTGAGTTACAGGAAGAAGTATATATGGACCAGCCACAAGGATATGAAGATTCAAAGCATCCAAAATATGTTTGCAGGTTGCAAAAGGCTTTGTATGGGTTGAAGCAGGCTCCGCGTGCATGGCATGCAAGAATTGCTGATTACTTAACCAGCATTGGGTTATGTGTGATGCAGATCATTCACTATATGCAAGGAAGATTGATGATGGCATCACGATTGTGGCCATTTATGTTGATGACTTGATTGTAGGTGGCAATAATGAAGAAAGCATCAAAGAGGTAAAGCAGCTTCTTATGCAAGAATTTGACATGAAAGATCTTGGTGTGTTGCGCTATTTCTTTGGCATCGAGTTTATACATACAGAAACAGGTATATGGATGTCGCAAAGGCAATATGCCTTGAATATGCTGCAAAAGTATGGTATGGCTGATTGTAAGCCAATTTCTATGCCATTAGATCAGAATTTGAAGTTGGATACTACATCAGGTGAAGCATTGGAAAATGCTACTATGTACAGGAAAATTGTGGGAAGTCTTATATATCTCACAATTACAAGGCCTGATCTAAGTTATACTGTTGGACTTGAAAGTTAGTTTATGCAGGTTCCCAGGAAGCCACATTTGGATGTTCTGAGGCGCACTCTACGTTATGTGAGTGCTACTCTAGATTATGTATTGTTTTATGAGGCTGGTGTAGATTTGCGGGTTTATGGATACACCGATGCAGATTGGGCTGGTAGTACTCCAGATAGAAGATTTACTAGCAGCTATGACATGGAGCAGTAAGAAGCAACCCATTGTTGCTTTGTCCAGTACAGAGGCTGAGTATAGAGGTGCTGCAATGACAGCATGTGAGGCATCATGGCTGGAGATGTTACTTGCAGATTTAGGTGTGGAAGTGCAAAAGCCTATCACTATCTATTGTGATAATCTTAGCAGCATACAGTTAGCACGGAACCCTATTTTCCATGCTAGAACAAAGCATATCGAGGTACATTATCACTTCATCAGAGAGAAGGTATTAGCAGGTGATATTGATCTTGTTTATGTGAGAATCGATGAGCAGGTTGCTGATATTTTCACCAAAGCACTTGGAGTTGAGAAGTTGAAGAAGTTTCGGGAGATGCTTGGATTACAGGATACGGCGTTGAGCTTGAGGGGGAGTGTTGAGATATCAAGCTCAACATGTGATGATCCAGGATAGCACGCACCACTTTTTCGTTTCTGTGACATGTATAGTGGTCACGCCGGTATATGTCAAGGACACTTCATTGAACTTCATTAGATTTATCTACCAAGAGTGATGGCACATTTGTTTCTTGCCAGCTCACTCATTCGCGGACATTAGGTTTTTTCCTTATGTACTGATCTTTATATATTGCACTTGTTGTATTCTTGTTTTTAGTTCATTCTTGTACATTTCCTTTTATGTAATAGAAGAAGAAGAAGAAGATCATTCTTCCTTGCCTCAATTTGTGTGTGTGCTTCTCCTTGAGAGTGAGAGTGTGTGTGAGAGCTCTCTTCCTTATCTCCTTCCTTGTGACATGATTGATGATAGAATATCTCCTATAGTTTAGGATCTACTTTTAGATGGACTTTTGAATTTGAATTCGAAAGATTGGCTCCAAACTCAACTATAAAACTAGATCAAAAAGACATGCATGGATATGCCCCGACTAGGAGATCAATTGAGAGGAATATATTGTGATTTGAGAGCTCACTCCATAGCTCAAGCACTCTCCTCACATTGTGCAATAGATTATTGCCAATGATATTGTGTTTGTATGTGATCTAATACATACATTTTCATTACATCTTTACTTCACTTCTCTGCCATAACTACATCAGTACAGTGATCTTCTTAGAGCTTGTTCTCAGTGCATGATTGATCATTTGTCATGATTGAAAGCATCATAATTTTAGTATATTTTCTACTTTATAATTACAAAATCTCATTATCATTGCTTCTCTGAATCGTTAGATATATTCACTTAATTACTCTCTGGTCTATTGATTGATGCATCTCAAAAATGTCGGGCAAGTTCTATAATTTGCTAAACATCATACTCAGTGTGTAGTTCATCTTATTTATTGAAATCACTCATGATTGGTAGCTGTCTAAGTCAATTAGACATCACCAAAATATTAATAGCTTTGTCTGTCAAATGTGCCATTATCCCTCATATTTGCTCTTGCATAAAAGCAAAGTATGCTTATGATACACTTACCACTTTATACAAGGCAAGAAATGAGGCTTGTGTTGCTTACGTCCAAAAACAGTTGGAGAGTGAGCATATGAATGAAGAAGATTCTATGGATAGTTTTTGACAAAGACCAAAGATTTGAAGGAACAATTGATTTCTACTAATGAAGTCTTGCCAAACAGTTCACTTGTGTAGACTATTCAAAATGATCTTGCAGATTCATATCAGAGTCTTACTTCTACTCTTTGGTTGATGATGAAAGACAATCCAAATGCCTTAACATTTGAGGAGGTAGTCTCTATTTTTTTGCAAGAAGATTAGTCCAAGCAAAATACGTCCATTATGTGTATAGCATATCAAGCTACTTAGCTACTCAAACGGGGAAAGGTAGATGGATCTCATCTACTAGTAAGCAAAAATATGCTCATTTTGCATTCGAAAAATTAGACAAAGATGAGAAGAAAATAGAGGTTTTGCAAATACTCTAAAGGAAAGGATCATGTCATAAAGAGTTGTCCAAAACTGTCATCAAAAGAGGCAAAGAAAAAAGATGCTAAAATGATTGTTGTATAGGCTTATACACCCAAAACAAAGTCCACTAATCTTGTGCAGAATGAAGAATGGGCATTTACTACTATTTGCATTTATGACCCATCTTCTCATAAACAGTGTATGTCTCCAATAGACTCAGATGTTTGGTACTTTATAGTGGGGAAACCAATCATGTTACCTCATAACATAGTTTCTTCAGTTCACTTGAGCATGCCCTAACAAGGAATACTATCACATGCACCAACAACTCCTCTTATCTAGTCATGGGAGTTGGTAAGATCATTCTAACTAATGCCGATCATAGTTCTTTCACATTTTCAGATGCTTTGTTTGTGCTAGGGATCAAGAAAAATCTAGTGTTAGTTTTGACATTAGCCAAGATCTATTTGGGTGTCAACTTTTTAATAGATCTACAATTCATGATCTCTCAAATGGAGATGTTATTTTTGCTTCCGGCATTTTATGCCGTGGGTTGTATAAGCGCATAGCCTATGCAAAATCTATCAATGATTCAGCATATGGAGTTCAAGATTCTCAGGCTATCTCATATGCAAAGCTTTGGCATGCATGCTTTGGTCATCTGAATTTTGCTAGTTTGATATGCTTGCAGAAATATGAAATGATGTCCTCTCTACTTGAGGCACTTGGTCATGTCTATGAAGGCTATGGGGAAAAATACAATGTTCCTCCTTCCCAAAAAATGGTTCATTTCAAGCTACTCAGAAATTGTAGATTGTTCACAATGATGTTTGTGGCCCTATGCAGACACCTTTGTTTGGGAACTACCTTCACATTGTGACTTTTATTGATGATTTTTCTAGGCATGCATGGGTGTATCCATTGAAAGCAAGGTCCGAAGTGTTTATGTGCTTCAAACAATTTTTGCTTTTGGCTGAGAATCTATCAACATGTAAAATGGGCATCCTCCATTTTGATCAAAGGGGTGATACATGTCTTCTAATTTTAATGCATTTTTGGGTGAGCATGGGACAAAAAATTAGTGTACACTGCCATACATACCGCAAAAAACATATGTACTTAATAGGTGTCCTACCAAAGCACTATAGTCTATCACTCCATATGAGGCTTCACATGGTTGAAAGCCATCTATTGCTCATCTGTGTGTCTTTGGTTGTTTGGCATATGCATTAGTGCCTAAACAACAATGCAAAAAATTGGTTGATAAAGCAGTGAAATGTATTTTTGTTGGGTAAAGTTTTGAAAGCAAAGGCTATCGTCTATATCATCCACATACTAAATGCATTTCGGTTAACCATGATGTTGTTTTTGTGGAAGATGAGATTCCGCCATTAATTTCATGTACTAACGAGATAACTATTAGCTCAAAAGATGTGCATGATACTTTGCTCCCTCCTTTTACAGGTGGATGGTCAAGTGCTAGTCCAAATGAGGCAAATTTGCAATGTTTAGAGGTTCCACATGATGATGTAGATCATTCCATTTCTAATGTGAATTTACATGATGCACTTGTTGATGAGAGGGATGATATAAAGAAGGCAAAAGTTATGCATAGATGGTTGGTGCAAACTTTGTGAGATAGCAAATTAGATGCAGCTCTATCATATCGTACTCATTCATGATCTCATAGTGCTTCTTTTGCAACAAATTGCTATGCAACAACTACCTCTAGTCTTTGTGATGAGAATGAGCCTGTTTTTTTTATGAAGCAGAAAATTTAAAAAATTGGATGGATGTTATGCAATCAGAATATGATGCTATTATGAAGAATGGTATTTGGCCTTTATGTGATTTTCCTCCATGCAAAAGGCCATTGGCACTAAATGGGTATACAAGTTGAAGCGTAAGCATGATGGAACGTTTGGTAGGTATAAAGCTAGGCTTCTTGCAAAAGGTTATGCTCAAGAAAGAGGCATTGATTTTGATGAGATCTTTGCACCCACATGCCAAATGACTATTGTTCATAGCATTTGTCCACTTGTAGCCCATCGTGGTTGGAATGTACATTAGTTGGATATTAAAAGTACATTTTTGAATGGTGAATTACATGAGGAAGTGCATGTTTTTCATCCCCATGGTTTTGTGTAGAAAGGGCATGAAAACAAAGTGTGCATGTTGAAAAAGGTGCTATATGCTTTGAAGAAAGCACCACATGCTTGGTGTGAAAAGATACATGCCTACTTGTTTGCACATGGATTTGAAAATAGTCCAGCTAAGAGCACCTTATATGTTAGGCATGTGAATGATGTGCTTCTGATCATTGTTGTCTATGTTGATGACATGCTGCTCAATGGTGCTAATGAGAAGCATATTGCTGATCTTAAGGCTGATTGTGCATGCCTCTATTGAGATGTTAGATTTGGGGCATTTGCATCATTATTTGGGCATTCAATATATGCAAGTTGATGGTGGAATAGCTTTGTGTCAAACAAAATATAACGACACATTATTGCAATGTTTTGACCTTGAAGTTTGCAAATCTGTTTCTACTCTTATGAAAACATGTTTACGGTTGAGTCTTCATGATGTTGGAGATGCATTTGATGTTGTTCTCTATCATTAGGCTATTGGATGCTTGATTCACTTATGCATAATTTGGCGTAATATTCAATTTGTTATCTCTTGGATGAGCGGGTTTATGCATTGTGTAGGTGTCAAGCATTGGGAGGTAGGTAAGCACATCTTTCACTAGTTGAGTAGTAACCGACTACTTGGATTGTTTTATCCCAAGGGGGGATCACTAATGCCACATTTACATGCTTTTTTTTTACTCTGACTATGTTGGTTGCTATGATGCTCGTGTTTCCACTAGTGGTTTTTGCATCATTCTTAGAAGCTCATGCATATCTTTGTTGGGCAAGAAGGAACCTATTGTGTCCACTTCTAGTTGGGAGGCTGAGTATAGGGAAACTTTCACAAGGACTATTGAGTGTGCATGGCTCAAATGGCTTTTGGTTGATTTGAGTGTTGTTTAGTCTTCTACCACCACCATCTTCATTGATAGTCAGAGTGCATAATCAGTTGTGAGAAACCCTATGTTCCATGCTCATGCAAAGCACATTGAGGTGCATTATCATTATGTCAGGGAGAGGTTCTTTGTTAGGGAGATTAGTTTGGCATATGTGCCCACAGAGGATAAAATTACATATCTTTTCACAAAGGCTCTGTCTCGAGAGAAGTTTGAATCTTTCCACAAAGCTTTGGGCTTACTCCCTTTTGTGGATTGATCTCTTTCAACATAGGTTGGCACTTCCTTATACATGAGTGCCAACTCCTTGTTCATTGCATCACTTCTAGGGGGGATTTGTTGATATATTTTGATAGTGATGTGTGTGAACACTTAGGACCATCAGGGCACTTTTTTCCCTCTTTAGGAGGTTTTTCTCCTTGGATTGTATATACACCTATAACCTAATGGGTCATCTATCTTTGTACATTCACTTGGTAACACAATCAGTATTACATGTTGTGCACCAAGATTCTTCTTCTTTATGTTGTTCATGTGCTTCCACAAACCTCAAACTCCAACACTCCATGTGTCTTTCTGCATTTGTGCTCCTTGTGTGTGCTTCTTGTGTGTCTCTTGCACTTCTTCACACCCCCAATAGATACACATCAACTATAATACTTGGTTTTCCTTCTCAAGTTTTTTTTTCCGGTGAATGTCACTCCTAATCACACAAAAGATACAAGAGAAGTGGCATCATGTTCTTCATCTGCACAACTCATCCAACTTCAAATATTGTTCTATGTAAATCTAATGATGGTCTTCTTCAAAAGATACAATCCAATTAGATAACAATTAGGCTCACTAAGGCAATCCTCTTCAATGTGTATTTGATGATGATGATATTTTCTATCTCTAGTTCTCAAGACCATCCACATAAACACAATTCATGGTTACTACCAAACATATCAAGCAATGCAACTCTCGGAGATGCACATTATGGCTATGTTGATTTGGTACAAGCTTGTCTAAAATCATTTCACATGGTCTCTACATTCTAGCCTACTCCAACCAATAAGAAGCAGAGCCATGCATCATCTAGAGTAATATTATCCTATGTTTTGTATCGTGTGCTTCCTAAGGCCAATTAAAAAAAACAAGCAAAAAATCCCATCCCCATAGATTAGGCATCCTTCTTGTCGGATAAACCTTGGGAACATTGCGCAAGACTTGCATCGTTCACATGTTTTTCAATAATTGCACCTAGAGTTGCATTCATAGCGTCACTCGTGAGTGTGTGTGCATGCATGCATGCATGTATGAGCCTATGTGTGTGCTTGTCTCTCTCTTGTTGTAGGTGCATGTACTTCCATCTTGTTGTGTGCTTCCTTCATACCATTGATTGGTCATTTCATGGATTCCACATGTTTTAATTGTGTTTGTGTGCGGGCTATGATGAGATGAGCTTACAAATAGCCATACCAATTTATGTATTGTTCTAAGAACATTTTGGCTTCCAAATAGCCTCTAGATACTACTTTTGAAGATAGTCCAAAAACTCTATAAAAGTGAAAGAGCTCTCATTTGTTAGGGCTACCTATTTTGGGTGAGCTTAGAGAGCTAAAAAAGTTTGTGAGATTTTGTAATAGTTTTTTTCAAATTATTGGAGCATCATATCTCTCACCTACTCACGATTGCATATGTGTGCCCATGTGTATGCTTGCCTTGCTCTTGTTGTAAGTGTGTGTGCTTCCTTTATCATTGTGTGCAATCTTCATACCAACTGACTAGTCACTCCATAGATACAACATTTTTTTATTGTGTGCTTGTGGGATATCACGATCTGATGATGCACTTTTGGCATCATTATTGGTGGGGAGTTCTTGTCAAATGTGCATGATGACAAGATTTTTCATTAGGTATGTGCTTCTTGTCTACTTGTGTTGTAGGTGTTTATCCTATTATTGATTGCTTTAGATATTTAGTTGATAGGTGGATAAGTAGCAATAGAAAAATTTCAAATTTTAAGGTTTGAGACTCAAGTTGTTCAAACCATGTAGCAGGCAATGTAGCTCTCCTTTTTGTTCTTGAAGAGCCCAAGGGAAAACACCAAGTGCAGACAAGTGTTGATACCAAACATTCAGTTGTCAAGGTAGGAAATGTCAAAACTTCTGATGGGAATAGAAATCTCTTGAGCAGAGTTCTTTATGTACCTACTATCACAAAAAATTTGATGAGTGTTGGACAAATAGTGGAGAAGGGTTTGCATGTTAGGTCCAATAAATTTGGAGCTTTTGTGGAGGACCCCCAACATGGATTCAGAAGAATTGCAAAGGGAGAGAAAACAGGTAGATTGTTTACATTTGAGCTTGAGGACACTAGAAACATTGCACTTTATAATTATAAGGATCACACTTTTTTTGAGTTAGAAATATGGCACAAAAGATTAGGGCACATTGGTGAGAGAACATTGAACCAGATATGTAGAGATCAATGTGTACTTTGGATACCTAATGTATCCAAGCAACACATGATCTATTAATGTGGTGCATGTCAGTTTGGTAAATCACATAGGTTACCCTTTACAAAGAAAGGCTATATGCATGAGGATTATTTGGAACTTGTCCACAGAGATGTGTGGGGACCAAGCAAAGACCCTTCAATTTCAGGCTCAAGGTACTATGTGTCACTTATTGATGATTTCAGTAGGTGGACTATCTTGTATTTCATGAAACATAAGGATGAAATGTTCAGTTTTTTCAAGAAGTATCTTGCACTTGTGGAAAACCAAACAGGAAAAACCTTAAAGAGGATAAGGTCAGATGGAGGAGATGAGTACTTCTCCAATGAGTTTGATGCATTTTTGTAGGACAAAGGTATCAAAAGGGAAATTACTACTACATATACCCCTTAGCAAAATGGAGTAGCAGAGAGGAGGAATAAATTGATTGTGGAAGTAGCTAGATCTATGCTTAATGGAAAGAAGTTGTCAAATTAGTTGTGGGCAGAGAGTGTTTCTACTGCCACTTATCTTATTAACAGGTTACGTGTTGATGAGACAACATATAATTCTTGGAGCCACTCTTTTTCATAATCATTTGTACCTTTTTCTACCTCTCATTCAGTTGAATAAGCACTCTTGTCTAGGTGTGTGTGAGTACCACACTAGAGATATAAGAGGGAATTCATTCTCCTTTCAGTTTAGAAATCCCACATTGCATGCTTGTTTGCTCATTTTGTATATAGAGAGGGCTCTACCTCTCATTTGGGGGGAGATTTTCTAGAAGTAATGAGATAATGCTAGTTTGTAGTTAGACTCTTGTTCTCTTGTCATCATGAGGTGCATGCGTACTTGTTCTCTTCTTGTCTAACGCCTGTGACACATTGATGTGCGATTACATCGTGATTATGCTTGTGATTGCAATTATGTGCATCATTAGCGATGCTTAGGTCATGTCTTCTTGTTAATTACGTTGTTAATCGTGCATTGACAAAGTGCCATTACATCTGCTGAAGGCTTCTACACAAACATTTGGGTCTCATGAGATGCTTCCCAGATTGACAAGTATGAGTTGTGATGCTACAATGCCAACAACTTTTGGCACCATTGCCGGGGATCGAGCTTTGAGGACGAGCGTGTGATGGTAAGATGTAGAGTTGAGATATTGGAGTCATAGGTATTTTCTTCACTTTGATCTATTTCCTTTTGTTTTCTTCACCATCATCATCATCACCATCTTCTGCCCTCATCTCCACATTTGCAAAATTTTTAGCTTTTTGGTCATATCACCCTTCCCGTTCCATTCTCCTCATTTCATTTGTGAGAGAGAGCAAGAGAGCGATTGTGTGCTTGTGCTTTTGTGTGTTTTCTGAGATTTTCTATAGGAATCAGCATCCCCAGCAGCTGTATCAGCTCCAGCTGGTAAAATTTTTGACTGTGCAGGTCTCGAGGTGTTGACTTGTGTCAATCACGACCGACAAAAAAATCAACCATTTTGCTAAACTATGTGCATAAACATAATGCTTAGGCCTAGGGCATCCTAAAAGTGTGATTAAAATTTTAAAATGCTTTAGTTTTCTATCAATCGCGATTGACACGTCAATCACGACTGACAAGTGATGACGGCCACATCCCGATGGACCTGTCAATCATGACTAACACGTCGATCGCGACCGACAGGGTCCATGACCGATTGACCATGATTGATAGAGCCTTCGCGTGCCATGTGTCAATTACGACTGACTTCATTGATCGCGACTGATCCATCAATCACGATCAATAGCCCCGACGGACCTGTCGATCATGACGGACCCAGTCAATGATTGTTTGACCACGATGGACTGAATTTTTGGGCCACGTGTCAATCGTGATTGATCACAACCGATAGCCATGATGGACTTGTCAATCGTGATTGACCAATCGATCATGACTGACACATCAATCACGATTGACAGACCACTCGATCGCAATTGACGGGCAAATTCGGCATTTTTTAGGGCAAAAGAAATTTAGTTTATTTTTGGGCCAAATTTTTTGAAAATTAAGGGTTATTAGAGCATAACGAAGCCTTAGAAGACACTGTGAGCTATCCTAAGTGCTTGTTTCACCTGGTTCAATTTTTGAGTGCGTGACTAGCCATAACTTCTTCATACGAACTCCATTTGCTACAATTTCGGTTCCGTTGGAAAGCTCGTTGAGTTCCAGTATAGGTATTTTTAGGAGTTCTAATTTTGGAATAATCATATTTGGAGTTCCAGTATAGGTATTTTTAAGTTGACCATTAGTCAGTACTATGGGGTGAGAATACGGTTTAGGGCAAAAAGCAAAGCAAAGGGTCTATACTTTTCAATGAATGTTGAAGGTTGATTTTGTTTGTCAATCCATTGTGGGCAAGTCCATTTCTAACTGATAAAATTTGTAGGTCTGTGGTGCACAAGCAAGGATTTCAAGAAACCTTAGCAAGGTGATCACACAGCTTGGGCAAGAGCGCCCAGGGCTCAACTAGCACTTAAAAGGCACAAAACTTGAGGTTGGAAATTCTCTTAACTCCCTTAGTCAATTCCTAGCTTAGGCTAAGAACGCATAGTGTTGGAAGTAAGTTAGGACGATGATAGGAACGAGACAAGTTGAAGACTATCAAGTTCAAGTCAAGAGATAACCCGTGCATGTGACGATAACCTTAAAGGAAAGAACTAATTTTATTGTGATCAACTTCAAGTGCAAAAATTCATTCAAGTATTCCTGAGGATGCAAAATCAGACAAGATCATAAACACGATAACAAAATAAAAAGAATCTAGTGGTTGATAAGAAAGAATCAGCAACGAGGTTGTACTTTGGGTAAAAAATGGGATTGTTCACTCAGACATATGAACCTTAGATCAAGATGACACCTAGGGAGAGATAGACAAAGCCTTAGGACTTCAGAGGTGAGTGTCACTTACACTGCTAGATCTTGGGCCCAACAATTGGGTGCTTATCCGCACTACGCTAGCTCTGAAACTAGAAAATCATAGATGTCTCATGGTATGGAGAGACCTACAGGAAGAAGGTCCTTACAAGATGCAATTGGAATACCTTAGGACCAACTGATTAGGTGCTTGCATCTATGAGCACGGCCTAAGAAGATCCGTGGTTCAGATCAAAAATCTAGATCAACCCATTGGACTAAAACATCCAACAGTCAAGTTCGAAAATGGTGCATACCTGGACAAAGAAGGAACCATGTATGTAGTCACCAATCACCCAGATAGGACAGACAAATTTGTTAATGTGATCCTAGAAACGGACATAGGTGACATAGAGCAAGGAACATAGGAAGAGAGCCCAGAACCCCTCGAGGTAAATCAGTCCTGACGAGAATCATCACCCCCGAGTGGGTCCCCCAAGACAATAAGAGCATAGACCTGCTCTTAAACCAAGAGACTGAGGAAGCTTTTTGGAGGTATAAGCTTGATCAGCCGAATGATGTTGGAACGATCACGATCTACGAGTTTAAAGATCTTGATACTCCAGGCAAAGTGACCTACTTAGACAATACTACAAAGAGGGTCTTCGTGGTCACGGAGCATGGTAGGCACGCCTGCACTTGGAAGGGAGAGTTTGTTTTTCCCCATTCGAGATCTAATGTCTCCTATAGTCACCAAGGAGCTGGGACATCCCAAGCTCATGGAGCTCACATGGATAGAAGTAAAGATAGGCCAGAAGTAAGTTTTGCCGACCCATTGGGAAGAGAAAGAACAAGAACGGATACAGATAGAGTGGAAACTAAGAGACCCAGAGACCCAAGGAACCAAAGAAATGCTGATGATTTTCTACTGCCAAGGCCTAGAGAACACACTAGGACCTTGAGGCCAATCCATCTGGTTAAGTCCATGAAGAATTGTTTCGATGGCACTGGAGACCCATACGATCATGTGGCCGAATTTAGGCAAGTCTTGAGAGTTGAACAAGTTGAGGACCTATTCATGTAGTACAATTCTTTTGGTCTAACCCTTAGGAACACAGCCCTTACATGGTTTCAACCACTACATGAGTGGTAGTTCAGGAACATAGACCAACTTCTAGAGGCTTTCATTATTGAATTTTCTAAGAGTGGCATACGGCATAATACCTTCTCACTGATTCATAGTTTCAAGCAGACACCTCAAGAGACAGTTAGACTTGTAGGAAGAAGGTTTACGCAATACCTAGAGAGATGTCCTGTTCCAAAGTTACCCACTCGAGCCAAACAGGTGGCTTTATTCTTAGATGGATTGCTAAGTACCAAGTTGAGATCATATGTGTACCTGAAGGACCCTAGAACCATAGAAGAATGTGTACGCATGTGCATATACATAGAGGATAATCTAGGAGAGGAGCTTGAGCTTTCAAAAATCTACAAAGATTCTGACAACTCAACCAGCCTCTCCTCCAGACAATCTCTGTCTATTGAGGAACTTGCAGAGAAGGTAGCTCAGAGGCTAGGTGTCTCAAGCAAACAGATACCCTGATTTACCCCAGTGAGGCGGTGCTATACTTGTGGAGGTGACCATATGGTGAGTGTATGTCCCATTATGGCTCAACCCCAAGTGAACCCTAGCAGCCAATACTGCACCATAGAGCAAAGGTACACCAACCACACCACACAATATTGCCCTTATAACAAACGAGCTGTCAAACAAAATTACCCTCAGTCATATCCACAACAGGGAAGATACCAGAACCAGTACCCACCACAGCAATATGGTAGACCCCAGCAACCCTATCAACCACCCTATCAAGGGCAGCAGAGACCTCAACCAGTTCTAGCATAGCAACCCCCTGCTCTAGCCAATGTGATTCCAGTGAAGTACGCAGCTGCAAAAGAAAGCCTAAATAGAGCTATAGTGCTAGTAACTCCATTAAGTTTAGAAGGTGACCCCAGTGATCATAGTTTTGACTCTACACATATTAATGGCCCCCAGGCTTACTACATGCAGTCACCTAAGCATAATGAGTCCTACTATTGTGAAGAATCGAGTGAACCTAGTTGGGAGCCAGAGTATGCAAATGTCATGTATGCAAACCCCAACCGTAGACCTCAACCTAGGCAAGTAAGACCCCCATTTCCTAGAGGACCATGCTACTGATGTCATGGAGATCACCTCATTCGTGATTTCCCTATGCCTACACCTACACAACCCTAATCTATGAAAATTTAGGGTTTTTGTCCCGATTGTGGGAAAGAACATCTCTTGCAAAATTTTCCTAAGAACCCCAATAATATGCCAAAAATCACTCCTATCAACGTTATTGGGTTAGTAGTAGACTCTAGAGCAAGTGTAACTTCCACTACACCAGTGCAAGTGGTCACTAGAGCTCAAGCTTTGCAGCAGTACCAAGGTTTAGGCCAAGAAAAGAGTTCCGAGGTTAGAAAGACTGAGAGCATAACCAAGAAACGGACAAGAGCCTAGAAGGATAGCCGGGAAAGGATGAAAAGACAATGGTCTAAGAAGATGAGCGAATTAGAAGAGAGTATAAGAGAAACAAAAGCCAAAATTGTTGAACTCACCTCTCAAACACCCTCTCACATACCACCACCACCTTCATTCATGTCACCACCTAATCTACCACCTTCCAACCCACCTCATACAATTCCACCACCCCCTAGAGTAGGATCAGTAATAGCTGACCCCACTCCCGAGGACCTAGACATGATGCTTAAGGCATATCAGGCCAGAATCCAAGACGGGCCAAATGTGATAGATCATGACAAAGGTTACCCTAGAACTGATCTAGAGATAGAAAGAACCAAGCTTTGTGCTAAAATGGTATCATTGGCTCAGACCATGTTTGAAGTGAGTCGCCTCTTCAACTACTCTTGGTGAACTAAGACACAGTTGCACTTTGATGGACTGTTGGAGAGATTGGAGAGCATAATTGCAAGATCTGACAAGGAAGCCATCTCCCAAGGAAGAGACGAGGTAGGTGAAAGAATAATCATCCCCCCTAGGAAGCTTATGTGCCTAACTCCACTGAACCAGACACCTCTTCTTCTATAAATAGGTATTCACCAAAATTCCTATGAGAGATTAAAGAAGAGAAATGGGCTAAGGAAAGTGAAGTTCCTCCTCCCATTGAACTTGTGGATGATGTGCATGATCAATTCCCACAAGACATTCCTTCCATTTATGAAGAGCAGGAGGGTACACAATCTCAGGAGAGATTAGACGTCGAGTCTAATTCCTTACAGGAACTACCCCATTTCACAGGCCCATGGGAAGCTAAGTCTACTTGTATGAGAGCACCCACCGTCATGGTAAGGAATGAAGATTCAGTCATACCTAGGAATACGGAGGTAGTAAAGAACACCAAAGTGCAATGCAATCTCACTTTAGAAGAGCTACTCAAGGTTAGGCCAGAATTATGGAAACATGTAGCCAACCAAGTGCCTGAAATAGCAAAACCTCGTTCCCAGGTAGGTTATCATAGAACAGTACCAGAAATACCCTTGGACAAGATAGGAGACATAAGTGAAGGAGAAGAAGGAAACACCTATCTTCCACTTACCCATCAAGGTTACACCACCAAGGCAATTTTAGACTCGGGTGCAGGAGTTGCAATTGCTACCACTTCCCTATGAAAGTGTTGGGGCAAGCCAACACTCAGGCCAACGAGAATGAAATTGCACATGGTCGGGGGTCACATTGAGAGACCCTTAGGACTGCTAGAAGGAATCACTCTCACTACATGTGGTGTAGAGTTTGAGCATACTTTTGCTATGTGTGACTTTAGCAAAAATCAGGCCTACGAGATGATTTTGGGAAGACCATTTATGAGGCAATTGCAAGTAGTACATGATTGGGGAACCAATTCTTTGTATTTGCAACACTTAGGTGTTACAACCAAAGTCAATCTCAAGGATTACTCCCATAGAGACGTACCCCCTATTCAATGGAATCCCATCCATAGAGCTAAGGATGATACTGAATCAGTGCATTCCACAGGATTAGGATTCTTATGGATGCATGAAGACACTCACTTGTGGATGTGTAAAGTAGCAATAGAAAGAGAAAAAGCTAGAGAGGTAGATGTGAAGGAAACCCATAGATCAATTCAAGACCCAGCCTATGCACCTATAGTATTTCCTGACAAAGAGTTTGAACCTAATGGTTGGGCAAAAATTTTAGCAACAATGGATGTAGCCATCCATGAAGAACAATGGACACCCCACTGTGACGAGGATGGCTATGACATTTCAGTCTTCTCAATAGAGCCAATCAAGTGTGATTCAGTTATAATAGAATGCGAACCTAGCACTGATGCATTCGAGGACGCAAGTGACTCCGATCTAGAGTCAATTATCATGGACCCACCTTTTGCATCAGATGAGGAATATTTCTACGAAGTAGAAGTTCACTCTCAGAGGCACGAAGAACTTACGAATGATGTGAGGTTAACCACACAAGTGAGTGCCAAAAATGAAGGCAAGAAAAGAAAGAAGAAAGAAACCACGTCAGAAGAGGAAGAATCTTTGTTTGAGGTCCCCGAGAATTCTCAGAAGTATGAGATAGAAGATAGGAGAGTCATGATAAGAATGCCTAAATGCAATGCACAATCAGAAGAGGCCTATGATAACAAAGAAACCACCAAGATAATTGTTGCAGCCATAGAAGAAGGACAAGAAAGATGCACGTACATAGGACATGACCTAACTAAGGAAGAGGAGCACAAGTTGATAGCCTTGCTAAGAGAATACAGAGATGTATTTGCTTGGAGTTACAAGGACTTGAAAGGTGTAGACCCTGACATATGCTATCACTACAAGAGGGTATGGCATCACCAAAGAGATGCCTAGAAGTTGTAGGGGAAGAACTTTGACATCTCTTGTGGGGCTGCATCCATGGAGGGCACTGACTTCCTTGCACGTGGCTAGGAGCATTTTTTGAGAGAGAAGGTTATTGATAAAGAAATTGAAGTCATGCATACTCCTACAAAAGATCAACTTGCAGATATGATGACAAAAAGTTTGGATGGACCAAAATTGCAAAGGTTTAAAGATATGGCAGGAATAAAGAAGATGCAGGTAATCACAATTGATGATTGAGGGGGAGCTGTTGGAGCAGAACAATCAACAATTAGTGATTACATAAAGTCCAAAAGTGCAAAGATGACTAAGAGATTGAAGATCAGTTTCAAGGGAAAGAGGAGTTTCAGAAATAAAGTTCTTTTGTATATTACCCTTGTAAATATTTCAATGTATTTGGAAAAATGACGAGTTAGACTCGTATATATATGTAGATACGTGCCTATAGTTAATGAGGGAGAGATAGAAGAGATAAAGAAGACAATAGATGAGTAGATGATGAACATTGTATGTATCATCCATCAGATGTATGAAAAGTTATGAGAAGGAAAGTTTTTTAGTAGAATTGCGCGTCGATTTTTTCCTGATTCTCCTTATGTGGTTAATCTTTAGAGAAATCCTTTTGCACACATCTAAGTCCATAGTTAATCTATCTATGGCTAAAGTTTGAGAGTGCAATTGCAAACAGGCAGAGAGAATTTTAAATAGGAACATTCATATGTGAAAAGTTTTTGAGTGTCTTCTGAAATAGGTGCAGATTTTGTGGTCAAAGAAATGGACAATGCTCAGTGCACAGTGTAAAGTTTTATACAAATGAGGACTCAAAATTTAAGTTGAGAGGTAAGCCATCTATGGCTAAAAGCATTTGATTAAACGGGCTATAAATTGAGAGAACCATAGCTTAGAAGTTACAGGTGTCAAAGTCATCATTACAGAGAGGCAGTTTCAGACATAGGTAAAGTGTTTGAGCATTTCTCACATTCTACTCAATGAAGTGATTTAACTTGGAGAAGGTGCGCAATCTCTAGGTGACACATTCTACAAAGTTTTATCAAAAACTTTACACGAATGATTAGTCAATGAGCGATTAATCTGCAGCAGACTTTTTAGAGAAATAATTTTTTCCACAGTTGATCAATTCTTGATAGTTTGATAATTGATTTTCAAAATTAAGTGGAGTCTGAAGTTATTCTTGATATAGAGTGGTCTAAAATCAAGGATAGCTTGTTCTTTTGGAGATTAACATTCTCCATCAGTTTCTTCCCAATTAGGTTGACCTTGAGCTTCTTTGAATTGAAAAGCTTTGGAATTTACTAAATTTGGTGCATAAGTGGGTAATTCACATAGTGAATTTGTTGACGTTGTTGGTTCTTGATGAGCCTTTGAGATTTCCTAGGTTGGTGAGAAGTACTTGCTCTTGAGTTTTTCTTAGAAATTGTGTCCCCCTCTGAAGTGTAGATGGGTGGAATCAAACTTGAACTTGGATCTTTGGTTGAGTACTTTGAAGCTTCAACAAAGATGACATCTTTTGAAATGGTGATGGAGTTCTCAAGATCATATAGTCTATATGCCTTAGATTTTTCACTATAGCCAATGAATAGATGTTTCTTAGACTTATTGCAACTTATGTCGATCTTCCTTGGGCATATGTACAAATGCTTTGTTTCCAAACAATCTAAAGTAGTTGACATTGGTCTTACATCCATAATAGGCTTCAAAGGGAGTCTAGTTGTGTAATGCACTTGTGAAACCTCTATTGATGATGTGAAATGAGGTGTGCACAATTTCCACTCAAAACATGAATGGTAATGCTTTGTTGTGAAGCATGGTGCATGTCATTTCCATGGAGTATAAGGTTGAGTTACTTACTGCTTGATGCCTTTTTGCTTCAAAAATTTGTCAAAGTAATGGTTGAAGAATTCACCACCTCCATCTGATCTAACGATCTTGACTGAGGTTGTTGTATTGTTCTCAGCTTGATAGATCCATTCTCAAAACTTAGAAAATGTATCTGCCTTGGACTTCAAAAAGTATACCCAAATATATCTTGTTTGATCATCTACTAAGAGAAAGAAGTATATTGATCCACTAAGCAATGGGGTATTCTTTGGTCCACAGAGATCCATGTGGACTAGCACTATAGGGTTCCTTGCACAGGTGGAAGCCTCTTTGGGAATTGGAGCCCTATTTTGCTTGCATGGAGTGCAAGCTTGATAGATATCATGAAGTTGCCTAATTTTGGGTAATCCCTTAATCATTTATGATATTGAAATTTTGGTTACATACAATGTGTGGCCATATCTTTGATGCTAGAGTTTGGAAATGTTCTCCTTAAGAAGAAAGTATGAAAGATTCTATAAGCCTTTGTCTTTAACTCATTGGGCTATAATATCTTTAGTGTTAGGATCAATCACCTTCATGGTTGTCTTGTCAAATAAATTTTTTTTGTGATGGTCAGTGATTGCCTTGACAGAGGAGGTTCATACACAAGTTGGATATAAACAATACATTTGATAAAGCTTTGCAGTCTCCTTGGTGATTTGTATTTTGTACTTTGCCCTTACCTTCTATTGGAAGACTCTTGTTATTGCCTAAATAAACTTCATTGGTGTGGTCTTCTAATTCTTGAAATGATTTGCAATTTTTGCACATGTGAGAGGTTTCACAACTGCCAATATGAAGAGCTAGAAGTGATTAGGGCATTGACCTTTATGGAGATAAATAGATCTTCACTTGAGTAGTGAGACCTATGATCAAAGGACTTAGTTTGATGCTTGGATGTAGAAGCTTTTGAGTTGTTCTTCTTTTTATATCATAACTTATCAAGATGCACTATTTTACCACAACAGTTGTAGGTGAAATTCTTGGATGAATTTCTAGAGCCTTGTTCAGGAGCACTGCTATATTTGTGACTTACATTATGGGCCTTGTTGAATGAAACCTTAGCTTTTATCATAGCTTCTTGCTAGTCTGATGATTTTGCTTAGGAATCATGGAGGAGAAAAATTCTCCTTACTTCCTCCCATATCAACACTTTCACAGTTGTAAACGGTTATGACAAAGGTTTCATAAGACTAGGAAGCTTGTTTAGAAGTCTAATGTCCATATACTCATTTGACACATATTTGCCACACAACATAAGCTTACATTGGTAATCTTCAAAGGTGGAAATGACCTTGGTGATGGGATCTAGGGGCCTAATCAAATTTACTCATTTGACACATATTTGCCACACAACATAAGCTTACATTGGTAATCTTCAAAGGTGGAAATGACCTTGGTGATGGGATATAAGGGCCTAATGGAGAGGTTTTGGAACTTGGCTTCTACAACATAAATTTTAGAGGGGGTTTTGTCCTCATAAAGTTCTTGCAATATTTTCCAAGCCTTGTGGGACATTTTGCAAGAGATAATGTGGTCTTTAGTCGAGTCATCACAGGCTAGACATAATTGTCCTAGGCCTCTTTTATCTTTCACATTCCACATGTTTCAGCATGCTAAATCACTATCCTTCCCTTGCTCAAGTTTGGTAGCATCAACTACTTCAGAAAATAATTTTGTATATAGATAAGCCCTAATCCTGTCTTTTCATAAATTATAGTTCCTATTGTTTAATCGTATGCCTTCCTCCATTTAGATCACTTCTATGCCTAAGAATGCCTAAGAAGTACTTCAATTCTTCGAGATCTAAGATCTTGAATTCTTATCCAAGCTTCTTCTTGATCTCTCTAATGCTTGCTTCACCGTTCCCTGTAAGAATAAGATCATCATCATAAATGCAAATCTAGGCAACAAGATCACCTTCCTTCTTCATGTACAGTGATGAGTCAGCATCAGTTTGTTTGTAGCCACATTTGGATAAGTATTCCACTAGCCTTTGGTTCCAAGTTCTTGGGGCTTGCTTGAGACCATAAGGAGCCTTCTTTAACCTACACACATAATGAGGATACTTCTTATCTAAAAAGCCTTCGGCCTTCTCCATGAAAACCGTTTCCTCTAGGTCACTATTCAAGAAAGCATTCTTCACATCTAGTTGGTGAATCTTCCATCTCTTTGAGGCCGCAATTGCAATGAGAGTTCTTGTTAAAGTCATCCTTGCTACAGGGTTCAAAGTCTCTTCAAATTCAATGCCATAGGTTTGTGCAAAAACCTTGGCAACTAGCCTTACTTTATACCTAGATATGGTACCATCCGCATTGCTCTTTACTTTGTATATCCATTTGTTTCCTATCACCTTCAGGTCCTTGGTCTTAGGCACCAATGACCAACTGTGGTTCTCCTTGAGTGCTTTGACTTCTTCTTGCATGGATTGGCTCCATTCTTCATGACTGCATGCATCCTCAAAACAATTAGACTCTTCACATACAACTACTTGAATCATGTATGCATAATGTTTGGCAATGAAAGAGTCATAGGTTAATCACTAGATTGGATACCTTTCTCTTGTTTAGATTCTTCTATCTTGAGGGGCTAGAATGAACCTTTTCCTTCATTCTTTTGATGTCTTTGCACCTTGATTTTTTATCTTTTAAAACTCTTCTTCACTTCTGCTATCCATCTCTACCAATGGATTGTCTTGATCATGTTCTTCGTCCTTGCTTGTGCTTTTTATAGAAATTTCTTCAGTTGAAGTAGGCTTGATTCTCAATCTCCCTTTCCATGGAGATATGTGGCTACCCTCTGATGTTGTCCTTGAATTTGAACGACCAAAAATCTCCACACTTCCTTGGTCTACTAAACATCTCCTCTTGGCATCATGTATGTCTCCAACTTGCAATGAATCTTTGACACCATACCATGGCAGTAATTCATCAAAGATAATATCTCTAGACACTTTCAACTCTTTGGTTTTATAATCATAGAATCTAAAGCCCTTTTTCTCACTTGAACGTCCAATAGAGATACACCTTTCAACTTTTGCTTCAAGTTTATGCATAATTTCATAAGGTGCATGCACATAACATACACAACCAAAAATCTTGAGATGAGATAGATCCGATTTCTTACCATACCAAAAATCTTGGGATGAGATTTCATATGGACTTGATGCATATACACCTAAAGTAGGGCACCTATTCATGATGTAGATGGTTGTACTCATTTTCCCAATAGCAATTGGGCACATTCATCTAGTTGAGCATCAACCTTGCCACATCAAATATGTGCCTATTTTTCCTCTCTACTACTCCATTTTTTTGGGGTGTATACCTGCATGTATATTTCCATTTTATGGAATTATGACTTAAAAATTCAGAAAACTCTTTGGAGAATTATTCTCCCCATCCATTAAATCTAAGAGTCTCTATGTACCTATCCATCTCCTTTTCAACAAGTGCTTTGAAAACTTTAAAGGGACTAAACACTTTAGCCTTTTACTTCATACAATGGAACCATGCCATTCTTGCGTGATCATCAATGAAAATAACAAAATACATATTCCCTCCCAATGAGGGCACCTAGCTTGGCCCCCATACGTCGGTGTGAATGAGTTCTAATGGAATCTGCTCCTCTGTGTACTTTTATTCAATGGAACCCTTGTTTGCTTATTGAATTGACATGCTCCACATAAATGTTGCATACTTTGAGTTTGGAAATTTAGAAGACCACTTACCACACCTCTCTTTTGCATATCGTTTAGCTTTTGAAGGTTTATGTGGCTAATCCTCTTTGCCACAAATTCACTTGGGCTATTTGCTTGTTTCTAAATGTCACATAGATCCTATGTGTTGAGGGAGGTCTTACCTCCATGGTGAATAGCCTTCCTTCCTTGTTGACTTTAGCTATCAGCTTGTAACCTTGCATTGGATCTTTCACAAAGCATCCTTTGTTGTCTCGCTTTCAACCATGTATCCAATTGATACTAGACTCTTTGTGATTGTGGGCACATGTAACACATCTTTGAGACACTTTGCATTTTGATTTTCATCCAAAGAAACATCGCCTTTGTGTGTGATCATATGCTATGTCATCCCCTATTTTTGCATGCCCTTGTGTGCTTGGTTCATTGAACTTGCAAAACATTTCCTTATTACAGCTCATGTGATTTGGACATCCACTATCGATTTACCATGTGGTATCTATGTCTTCTTTTCTACCAATTATTTGCATCATGGATAAAAGATTATCATTAACTAATGTATTTGAAGCATTTACAAAGTTACCTTAATTCTTCTTGTAGCCTCATTGGATGTTTTTGAGTAAGATTCCTTCGCAAAGTGGCATGACTTGACACAATTGTAGTAGTCCTTTGTGTAGTCCCTTCCTTGAATCATTCTCCTCTTCCTCTAACTCTATAGCTTTGACTCAAACCTTCTTGATAATTGCTTGATATTCCTCTACATTTGCCTTTTCCATTGTGTCCACCTCTCTTTCCTTTCCCTTTACCTGCATAGAAGACTTCATATTCATTTCCCTTTGAATGATATCCATTGAGGCTCATTTACTCAATCACAATGAGTGTAACTAAATGCTCAAAATTTTTCAATGAGTCACTCACATATAGTGAAGTAGTGAATGACCTCCACTTGTCATCATCTCTCATTCCATTTAACGTATTAGCTACTAAATCATGATAATCGATGGAGCTTCCTATTGATCCTAAGGCATCTGCAATCTTTTTTACCTTGAGGATATAATCATTTATGCTTATATTTGAAGCCTTCCTTAAGTTTTTCAACTCATTCTTGAGTTGAATCCTTCAAGACTTCATGGAGGTGGAGTACAATCTCTACAAAGCCTCCCACACCTTCTTGGATGAGTCCAAGTCTTTGATATGAACAATCATGCTATTGCTAATATGTTGAGATAAGATGAATATGACTCTCCTATCTCTTTCAATCCACTCATTCACTTCACTTTCTTGCGCTTGAGTCAATGGCTCTACATATTGAGGCCTAAGCTCAGCTCCACTTACTAATCCACATAGCCCCTTTCCCATGAGAAAATTGCTAACCTAAAATCTTCAAGGTTGGAAGTTTCCTTTCTCTAACTTCTCTATTTGAGTAGAATTTTCAACCATTTCTTAAGCTTCTATGCTTCCTAAAATTCCCATGAGTTTTATGGAAGCCAAATCTCAAAATTATTACCTTCTTATAGCTTCATCCCTTGATATGTATTGAGATGTTTGCTTTTAGCTTCAAAATCTTCTTTTGAAATCGATGTAGCTTGTAGGTCTGCTACAGGTCCTTTCTCAAGAGATTTTCTAGCTTCAAATGGTTTCTTTGATCTCCTTCAAGAGCCAAAAAGGCTTTGAAATGATATGATACAATTTTTGGGGATGAATCAACACCCTTATGCAGCTTTGGAAAGTTTCAGGGTCTTAGAGGTTGTTTTCCATAGTGAAGTAGAGTCAATATTTTGCTCTAACTCAAAATGTAAATGCGAAAAAATAACAAAATTTTCCACAATAAAAATAGACACTCTCAAATCTCCATGACACTTTAAAACACTTAATCTGGATAATCCAAAATAGAAATTATATCACTACTTTTAGAAGCAGTGAGCAATGGCCAACTACATAGAAGTATAAGCTAACAATATGACCAACTAAGCAAAGGGGCTATGTGTATCAACGTCCTTATGCTCTAAAGTAAATTATGAAGAGATTAGACATTGTGGACCTGCACTCACAACTTGTTTTCATACATATATAGGCCCTCAAAAAGTGCTCCATCAATTTTAGAGGAATCTATCAATCACCACTTAACTTTTTGGTGAGCTATGAATTAGAAAGTGATTGAGCTTCTTGCTAGCTGAAAGTTGGGATATGAAGCCTCCAAATTATAGGTCCACTTGGCATCCATGGCCTTGAGCCTTTAGCTAGGTTTAAGGCCTAATTTTTAATAGGCAGTACTTGTGGAAAGACTAGTGCCCCAACATGTGCATGAAATGCTTGGAAAGCACCTGTAAGGCTTTGAAGTGGTTGCTTCTCCACAAAATAAGGAAACAATATATCTACAATAAAAAAAACATATCTCAATATGGTAAACAAAGAAACAAGACCAAGAGCCAAACGATATTATAGAGTAATACCTATAATTGATAGGATGTCTCATTTTGTTTTTGTCCAATTTCATGCTTGATATTGTAAAAACATGTTGTATAATGGCAACAATCCCACCACCTTTGAGATTCTTGAAGGCTAATAGCTTTCTTTTACAATCAAGATCAAAGTTTCCACAATCTCTAATAAGATGAGGGCCAATGCGAGAGGGTTGCATGTGCACCCTGTTAGATATGTTCAATACTCCACCCTCATGTGACCACAAATGATCCATGGTGCTCTAAGTTGTAAGGCCCCCATTATGAGGAGAAGCCATTGTGAGAGCTAGGGCATTTGTGGAACCCTAACTTCCAAGTTAGATGAGGTTTATCTATGACTATTGGTGGTAATAAATGATTGTGAACCTAGCCATTAGATTAAGTAGGGCATAAACTTTTGGGTCATTGGGTTTTAATTTAAGGCAAAAAAAGGCCTTTTGGTGCCAACATGGTTTCCCCATAGCACCTTAATGGGGAGAGTGCAAAAGGGGGCTTTCCCCCTTCTACGAGGTCCGCGCGGCCTATCCGCGTGGCCCATAGGGCCGAGAAAATAGGACTTTTGGTCATGGAGATATTGTCCAATTATATATTTTTTTGACTATTTCATATCTCCCAACTAGGTTTATCTATGTCAACTCCCCTTGCAAAACCTATATAAGCATGGCCCATGTTGAGCTTTATAGAGCATTGCACATTAGTAATCCCTTCATTTAGAGTCTATCTAGATGACCATCTAAGCTCCACATTGGGAGCGCACGAGTAGATAGCACCATCATTGTAGCTGCATTACTCTTGGCAATCTAATGATTTGAGTTTTTACCTTTATACATCTATCTTTATCTTCGTTTTTCTCTCAACTTTGTCTACTAGTCTATTATGTTGTGCTATTAGTTTTCTTACATGGTACCAGAGCTCAGGAGGCTCTAAGTGGTGCAGAAGCAAAAACATAAAGGTTGCAGAGCTCTCAATGAAAACAGAGAGAAGATTTCAAGCTGTGCATCTTCATCAATAACTGGGAATCAAGGTGGTTCATCAACAGGAGTAGGTGGAGCATAGATAAGAGTAGTAATGATGCCAGTCATCCCAATGTTGTGGATATGACCACCAACATTAATGAAAGGTAATCTTGATGGTATGAATCACACACTGTAGAAGTTTAAAATCACTTCTATCCTTGGTTCATATGAGCTTCTGGAAGCTGTTCTTGGGACTGATCATGAGGCCTAAGAAACACCTGATCCAAATAATCCTAGTCGAATCATTCCTCCTGATGTTGATCTTCTATGTGCTTGGAAATGTACAAATGCAGATGCACTATGTGCTCTAGTTACAAGTGCTAGATAGTGTTCTGATTCTCATTCAGCATACTACCAATGTACTTGAAGGAACATATTGAGAAATCAATATGAAACTTGTAATCAGACACAGATTCAGAACTTGGAGAATCATCTAGCACCAAAAAAGGTTTGCTGATGGGGAGATTGCAGAGGTGTTTGTCACTCACGAGATCAAATGGCGAGAGTAGTTGTACAAAAGTCAAGTGAGGAGCTAGCTCAGTGTTGTCCTCAAATATTTCCACCAAAGCTTGATGGTTTGGTATCTAATCTTAATACTCAAATCAGACCTCAACCACTAACTTTTGAAGAATTTAGTGCCATATTCATGGAGGAGGAACTACTGCTCAAGGCAAGGAGTGGCGGTAGCAAACGAGATGCTGCATTCACATCAAATGCCAAAGGAGGCAAAGCAGACTCTTCAAAAGATGCAAACAAAAAGAAGAACGACAAAAAGAAGTTCAAGAGAGAGTGTTTCCACTGCAAGAAGAAAGCCCATGGAATCCAATATTATCACATCAAGAAGGCAAAAGAGAAGAATGGCTCTTCAAAAGGAGGCAAGGACAAGGAGCCTACCAACACTGCAAAAACAGAGCTTGAGTTGTTTGTTATGATAGAGGAGGTATGCTCCTCGACTGAAGATTGAGGAACAAATGACTCATGGGTTTTGGATAGTGGTGCCTCTTGTCACATGACAAGCAGAAAAGACCTTTACAATTCCTTACAACCTATAAAGGAACCCATCACAATAAGGGTAGGCAACAATGCAAGATGTCTTGCAGAGGGCGAAGGTATGGTTTCTATCATTAACTCTAATGGGGATGTAAGAAAGCTTTCAAATGTGTTCTATGTTCCACAAATCAAAAGAAATCTACTTTCAGTAGCTTTTATAATTGATCAAGGTCATCAAGCATCTTTCAATAAGATAGGAGCTAAGATTATGGACAGTAACAACAATGTTGTTGGGACTCGCATAAGGAGGAACAACCTATATGAGTTATCTGCTCTTACAACCACTACATGTGTGGGCACAATTAAGCTATGGCATGAGAGATTTCCCTGCATCAGATACCATGTAATAAAGGAGATGCGTCACAAGGTTATGGTTGCACACCTACCATCGATTGAAAAAATGAAGGAACCATGTGAAGCTCGCATGATGGGCAAGTAACAGAGGAAGGCCTTTCCACACGAAAGCAAGACCAGATCAAGCTATCCTCTAGAGTTGGTGCATGCTTACTTGTGTGGCGAAATTCCTAGTCAAGCCATGGGTGGATCTTCCTACTTCATGTTACTTGTCAATGACTATAGCAGGAAGATGTGGGTGTACTTCCTTCATGATAAGGTTCAAGATTTTGGTAAGCTTAAAGAATGGCTTCAGCTTGTTGAAACTGAAACAAGGAAGAAGATGAAGAAATTCAGGACAGAGGACGGTGATAAGTTCACATCAATAGAGTTTGAAGATTTCTACAAGAGTAAAGGAATCAAGCATCAACTCATAGTGGCACATAGCCCTCAACTGAATGGTGTCATAGAATGTTGAAATCGAACCATCATGGAGATGGCAAGGTGCATGTTGAAGGGAAAGGTTTTGTCTAATCAATTTTGGGCAAAGGCTATCAACAGTGTTGTCTACATCTTGAATCAAAAGCTACACCAAGGCACTTGATGGAAAGAATCCACAAGAGGCCTATATTGGTAAAAGGCCATCTGCTTCCCATTTCAAAGTATTTGGAAGTGAATGTTATGTACATGTTCAAGATAGGGAGAGAAACAAGGAAGATTTTCATCTCTCAACAAAATAATGCAAAACATAAACATATATGGAAGGCATTCGACATGGAGGATTGCAAGGAAATCTCTACACCTACGGAGTTCAACTCAAAATTATCTATTGAAGATACTTCACCTCCAATGGATATTGGAAGATACAGGAGATTACTTGGAAGTCTCATCTATTGTGTAATAGCAGACCAGATAACTCTTTATACTATTGGAGTAGTAAGCAGGTTCTCTAATAAGCCTTGCCAAACTGATTGGAAGGCATGCATGCAAATACTCGGGTATGTGAAAGGAACCAGTGATTATGGTATTTTTTATGAAGAAGGATCATCTCTAATTGGATATTGTGACTCAGATTCGGTAGGAGATATTGATACTAGAAAGTCAGTTTCTAGATATTTCTTTTCTTTAGGATTAGGGATTTTCTCTTAGAGCAATAAGAAGCAATTGACTTTAGTATTATCTTCTACTAAAGCTAAGTACAAAGCAGCATGTGTTGCAGCATGTGAAGTAGTATGGTTGAGGAGGATCCTGTGGCACATAGGAATATAAGGACAGGAGGCTAGAGGGTTGAAGTGTGACAACCAAACCTGCATGTCCATTGCCAAGAATCATATTTTCCATGCACATAACCAAGCACATAGAAATTCAATATCACTATATGTGTGACTTGATTGAGGACTGGGTCATGGAGATAAGCTATTATCCACCTAAAGAAAATGGAGTAGACATCTTCAGCAAGGCTCTTAGGAGAGAAAACTTCATCGACACTTTCCAAAGCTTGGCATTGGACCAAGGAGGTAGTCCACCATAGGGTGGATATTGAGGGGGGTGTTAGATATGCTCAATAATCCACCCTCAAGTGACCAAAAATGATCCATAGTGCTCTAAGTTGTAAGGCCTCAGGAGAAACCATTGTGAGAGCTCGGACATTTGTGGAACCCTAACTTCCAAGTTAGATGAGTTCTATGTGTGGCCATTGATGGTAATAGATGATCTTTGTGAACCTATCCATTAGGTTAGGCAAGGCATTAACTTCCGGGCCATTGGGTTGTTATTTATGGTGAAAATAAGGGCCTTGTGGCATTGTGCGGTTTCCCCATAGAACCTTAATGGGGGGAGCGTAAAAGGGGGCTTAACCCCCTTCTACAGGATTCGAAGGGCCTATTCCCCTAGCATGTAGGGCCGAGATGGTAGGACTTCTAGTCACGGAGATATTGTCAAATTATATATTTTGCCGACTATTTCATATCTCCTAACTACGTTTATCTATAACAACTCCCATTGTAAAAGCTACATAAGCATGGCCCATGTTGAGCTTTATAGAGCATTGTGCACTAGCAAGCCTTCATCTAGAGTCTGTTTAGATCTCCATCTAAGCTCCACATTAGGAATGCATGGGTGGACACCACCACCACCATCATTGTAACTGCACTACTCTTGGCAATCTGATAATTTGAGTTCTTTATCTCTCATTCTGCATCTATCTTTGCCTGTGTTTTTCTATCGACCTTATCTACTAGTCTATTTCATTGCATTCTTATTTTTCGTACACACCCATGCACCTTTGCAAAACTCATGTCCTAACCAATGTCCTTCTATAGCTTTGATTTGTAACATTTTAAAGTGAAAGCTTCACCTTTACGACACGTATAAGCTTTACATGTATCCAATGGGGTTCAAGCTATGTAAGTCACGATAGGACTTCAAAGTGGAAGGTGCACAAAGAAACGGATGAAGACATAGGAACTTCAATGGTGTGGTAGGGAGAGAAACCAGTGCAAAGAGATGACTTTTTGGGGCTTGGGTATGAAAACATGAGGCCTAGGAGGGAAAAAGTATTTTGGAAAAAGTCGCTTTTTTCAAGTCAACCCATGCATGGATTTTGGATTAGGGATAAGAAATGGAACTTTTGATCATGAAAAGTGGTTGGTCCATTGAATAGTGTTATGATGAGTTTTATAACTTTTTGAAGTTTTTGAATTTTTGGGCCTAGGCTAGTTACGAGATTCCTTTCTCTCTCTCTTGACAAAACATAAACATAGAGGAATCATGTCCCCTCATAAACCTAGTAATTTATAGGGTATAAACTGTGTCCACCACTCTCTTCTGATTGATCCATCACTGATCACTCCTTAATCTAAAAGGTCCATGCAAGGTTCATTTTTTCCCTAATGGATGCTCAGCAACGGTTTCATGCTTTTACAAATAATGATTGGGCTGGTTGTTATGATACATGAGTGTCCACTAGTGGTATTTTTTTTTCTTTGGAGGATCATGCATATCTTGGTTGAGTAAGAAGCAACCTATTGTGGCTATATCGAGTTGTAAAGCTAAGTACACGGCAGTATTCAAAAATATAGTGGAATCTATATGGTTGAGATGCCTATTGAGGGATCTATGTATGGAGATTGATGCACCTATGCATATTCTCATTGATAGCGAGAGTGCATTGGTAGTTGGATTGAGCCCAAAGTTGATGCCTCATCAGATTCATCAACGAAAATCTCTATTTTAGACCACAATCTATACCATAAACCCAAGGGACTACACCCGAGGTTACAAAAAGTAGGGGCATGGTATAGTCGCCCATTAAAATTTTATCACGAGGATCAAACTGCTGTGTATGAGTGCTTTCTGTCAGCAGACTTGAAAACCCTCTATTTTATGACTCGGAGGATGAATGGCTTACCACCCAAAAGCCTTTCATGTGTTCTGCCCGAAGACCAATTGGTTACATGCGTAAAAGTACTTTCAATCAACAGATCTGAAAGCTCTGTAGCTCATTGCCCCTAGTTTGATTAGATTGCGACCCAAAAGCCTTTGTGGGTTGAGACCTCTGCGGTTAAAGTAGAAATAGAAGTGATTCCGTCACTCTTCACCTGTTCAAAATGATGGTGATACATCCATCTCCGTCGCCAACCTCTCTGAACATGACAAAGAGGGTAGAAAAGCTTTCAAATGCAGAGTTACGCAATGGTCATGCTGCAAATGGACAATGCTTGCTGCCAATCTGGAGGGTGGAACAATTCTGGGGCAAAGAAGATGTATCAGAACAGCTGTTCTGGGAATTTACCATGCGTTGTTAAGGGCGATGTCGTGGAATCACCGTCTTCGTGTACATCAACAATCAGATAGCATAAACTAATTCGATGATGAGGTCGGAGAAAGTGTGCTTCGTGGACGCCAATTTAAGCTGGAGTTACACTGGTACGCAGTGGAACAGGTGAAGTGCTGCTTACATGGAACGCAACAGAATGGTTTGTGATAGTTTCGTTGTCATCTTCTTCACAGACAAGATTGGAACTCTTTTCCATAAATGAGATTCCATCGCTCACTCTGAACGAGAGGTTGAACAATAATAATTCTGTTTTTCAGTTCAAAAGAATATATAACACAGCGCTCCACTGTCCAATGTCAAAGATCGAACAGCGCTCCATTGCCAACGAAAAATACAGCAGCAAAAATTTAAGATCTTATGTCATGATCTGACAAGCTTAAAAATATATGTTGCATTGCTCACTGTGAAGTTGTGAACACCCAAAAACCGAATGATTTTACTGATTGAACTATAAAAAAATACACAGTATGTTTCACGGCTTCGTCTATTCAGCCTTACCAGCGCAACTGACTGAGAATAAAGACAAACCCTTTTTTTATATGTGTCGTACTTTGTCCGAGCTTTGCCCTTCTTGAGAAAGAGGGACATCATCCTCAAAATCAATAAGGAACTGTTGAAAGACTGAGTAAAGCCGAACCCTTTTTCATCTGTGTCGTACTTTGTCCGAGCTTTGCTCTGTTTGAGAAAGAGAGAGGATGCTGGATCATCCTCAAACTCAGCATTGCCAATTGTAAGCCAACTCTTTCCTTGGATTCTGTAGCTGAAAGAGGACGGGGGTGTGTCAGCGACTCAGCTGAGAGTTCCCCTCGTCAGTATATTCCTCTGAACTTAAAAGTCGCTACAGTGACTTTCACGACCCTTGACATGATCCTTGTCCTCCATGCCCCCCCTCACAAAAGACACTTTATTCCAAAAAAGCTCTCTCTCTCTCTCTCTCTCTCTCTCTCTCTCTCTCTCATATATGAGAGAGAGATATGATAAGCAGAGTTTCACATAGAGATTTTTCACCTACCTTGGCACATACATCTAATTTGGATGACCGCTATGGCTAGTGTGCATGAGTCTTTTGCCTACAAGATGATTCGTTACTCTCTTATCCTAGGCCTTTAATACCTCATATCAAGAAACCTTTTTCATTTTTTGTGGGATATGATAAGCTTCATGATCTTTTTTGTGAGAGACTCAAAATATTATGTGTACTGTTAGAGGTTGCACTCTTACGTTATATATTCGAGCCCTTTTGCTACAGTCTCATTTCCCTAAATACTACATGGTCATCCATAATAAAAAATCAACTACTGCCAACACTCTCATAAATGTGTGTGCTTCGCATCATGAGGACTCCCTTTAAGCTAGCTATTCCATGGATCAAAAGAATCACCTAGTCTTTGTTGATATATTTCCGTAGTGATGTGTAGGAACACACCTCGGAATGCCAATGCACTTCTTTCCAAGCTTCTATATATGCCTATAACCGTAATGTGTCACTTATCTTTGTACATTTATCTTTGTACATTCACATAGTAATACATTTTGGATTGTGATGTTCTCCATGCTTCTTCTTCTTGCTTGTGTTGTTCGTGTCCTTCCAAAGACCTTGAACTCCAACAATTGGTATCAAAGCAGGTCCATGCTTCCTTTGGAGCATTGTCGACACCCCTCTGGTCATAGTCTCGAAATCGCACAAAAATTGATAAGCATATACTGAATGCAATTAGAAGCTCAAAAGTGCTTCGCTTTGTGGTGTTGAAATTTTGATTTGAACTCATTACGGCCTCCAAAGACAATATCATAGTGATTGTGCAGGCAATTTCCTCCTTTTGTGAGAATGTATGTATGCATGTATGTGTGTGTGTGTGTGTATATATATATATATATATATATATATATATATATATATATATATATATATATATATATATATATATATATATATATATATATATATGTATGTATATATATATATATATATATATATATATATATATATATATATATATATATATATATATATATACATACATACATACATACATACACACATACATAGATACATACATACATACATACATACATACATACATACATCCATACATACAAATGCCCAAATAATGATGCAAATGCCCCAAATATGACATCTCAAAAGAGGCATGCAAATCAGCCTTAAATTCAGCAACATGCTTCCCATTAGGACCAATGAGCAGCATGTCATCAACATACACAACAATGATTAGAATTACATCATGTGCACACTTAACAAATCGGGTGCTCTCAGTTGCACTCTTCTCAAAACCATGTGCAATCAAGTAGGCATTTATCTTTTCATATCAAGCATAAAGTGTTTGTTTCAACCCATATAATTCTTTTTTCAACCTGCACGCTTTGTTTTCACCCTTTCTACACAAAACCATGGGGCTGAAATACATACACTTCTTCATGTAAGTCACCATCTAGAAATGAAGTTTTAATGTCCAACTAATGTACATTCCAACACTGAGGAGTTGCTAGTGCACAAATGCTATGGTAGTCATTCAGCAATGTGGGATATGGTAGTCATTCAACAATGTGGGTGCAAAGGTCTCATCAACATCAATGCCTATCTCTTGAGCATAACCTTTTGCAACAAGCCTAGCCTCATACTTGTCAACTATTCCATCACATGTACGCTTCAACTTGTATACCCATTTGGTGCCAATGGCCTTTTTTCTTGGAGGCAAATCACATAAAGAGAAGGTACCATTCTTCATAATAGCATCATATTTTGATTGCAAATTTTTTGAATTTTGTGCTTGATCAAAGGAAACAGGCTCACTCTCATCACAAAGACTAAAGGCAGCCATTGCATAGGAATTTGATGCAAAAGAAGCACTATGAGAACCTGAATGAGTACGATATGATAGAGGTGCATCTAATTTTCCATGTCTCAAAGTCAGCACCAACCATTTAGGCATAGTGTTTGCCTTCTCTATATCAAACCTCTCATCAACAAGTGCATCATGTAAATATACGTCAGAAATGGAATGATCTACATCATCACATGAAACTTGTAAAGGCTAAGAAATTGCCTGATTTGGACTAGCACGACTCTCCACCTATAAAAAGAGGCAACAAAGTTTCATATACATCTGTGGAGCTAACAAATGTCTCCTTTGTACATGAAAGTAATGGTTGAATTGTATCTTCCACAAAATTTGTTAGAGTCAATATCATATGGTCCAACAAGTAGCTTTCCTCTTCAAGTCCAAAGCAACACGCATATATTATCTTCTCTATATGATGTATAGAAGAAAAGCTAACGGGCGTTGTCGTCTAACTCAAACGATTTTAGTTTCTTCGGCCCACGCAAGTTCGATTCCTGATAACCGCAGATCGTGAAAATCAAACTTTTTGTGTTTTTTGCTTTATTTAAAAAGCACACGGACAGCAGGATAAAACACGAACGCTTAGCAGTTTTTTTGTTTTTAGTTAGCGATCATAAACGATCATAGCTTTATTAGTGCTTTTCATTATGATTTTGGATAGGCCTACAATACTATATAAGAAGGAGCCAAGCTCATTGTTTATCACTCACTCAAGCAATCTCAAGGAGATCAAGGAGGAAGAGTCTCACACTCTTGAGGAGGCGAAGTTTTGGTGAAGGAGAGGCTACTCTCTTGGAGCAAGAAGGCTTCTACAAGGTGGTGGTAGCTATCTTTTGTGAGTTAACCTTGTGGTTGATTTACAATTTTGTTACACTATTTTGTGAGAATAAGGTTAGCTTCGTTGCTCATTTACTTCACACACACTTAGATTATTTTGACATAATCTAAATTTTCTATCATCATCTTCTTGGATATTCTTCCATTTGTGAGTGCACCACTTTATATGGTTGAGTAGTACTCCCATGTTGTAATTTGGACATCTATTTTTTAGTGGGTAAGCATCCAGCTTACGTTCTCTATCCTTGTCTGAAGATCTCTATCTTTCTCTATCTCACATATCATCTTGGTCAATTAAGTTGTGTATGCTCAAAAGGTTTTAGTATTGGAACGATCCTCGGGCCCCAAATTCCAACACTTGGTATCAGAACATAATTGACATACACACTTAGTTAAGATGAGTGAGATTAGAATTGAGATTGAGGACAAGTTGGATGGATCTTCTAATTATCCCATGTGGAGTTTCATGATGATGAATATTTTAGTGACAAAGGATTTATGGAGTATTGTCAATGGATCCTTAACAAGACCAAGACAAGAAGTTGAAGAAAAGGATACAACAACTTCAAGAGGTACTGGAGTTACTATTATAGAACCAATTGAAGAAGAGGTAACCACTTTGATATCCAGGGTCACTGCTAGGTCTTTACCTAGAGTTCCTCCTACTGAAGATCAGGCAAGATGGGATGCTAGAGATGCTTTAGCACTTTCATTCATAGTGATGAGTGTCAAAAAGCATATTCTACCATAGATCAGATCTTGTAGAAGTTCTAGTCAATCTTAAAGCTTGAGAATCTTTTTTAGAGTAGAAATCTTGCTAGGAAAGCTCACTTGAGGAGACAACTAGCAAATACAAGGATGAAGGCTGGTTCAAACCTACATTACAAGACTCGTTGACTTGAGAGATCAACTTCTAAATGTAGGAGTTGAGATATCAGATGAAGAAATGGTAAATATGCTGATTAATTCACTTCCTATCTCATATCGATCTTTCATAACCACTCTTACCCTTACCACAAGAGATGGAGAGGTTACACATGAAGATTTAGAATTCTTGTTACTTCAAGATGAAGATCAATTGAAGGGAATGGAAGAGAATGAAGAAGCACTTTTATCTTCATCAAAGGGTAAAAAGAAGAAGAAGGATAAGAAGGAAAAGCAATCCAATAAGGAAAGTAGGTCCCTCTCACCTTCTACATCAGATTTTGTATCTACTACATCTAAAGAGAAGTCTTCTAAGAAGACGGAAGTAATATGTTATTACTGCAAGAAACCTGGACATTTTAAGGCAGCATGTTATAAAAGGATTACAGCAAAAAAGAAAAAGGCATCAAGTAATGTTGCAGAAGATGATAAAAAAGGGAAATCTCAAGGTGATTCTTATGCATGTATCACTATTGAGGAAGTAGCTTTTGATCAGGCAGCTTTACAAGTTCTTTCAGCAAGTCCTTGGATATTTGACTCAGGTGCTACAAAGCATATGACAGGTTGCAGAGATGTATTTTCTTCTCTTTCTTATTCTTCAGGTAGAACAGTTACTATTGCACATGGCAATAATTTGGATGTTGCGGGAATAGGTACAGTAACCCTAACGTCAAGAGAAGGTGGTAATTTTTAGATTTCAGATGTTCTTTATGTACCTCTTTTGAAGAAGAATCTGCTATCTATATCTGCATTTTTAAGTGATGGTTTTAAAGTTGTATTTGAGAGAGATCTTTGTAAGATCTTATCACATAAAGAAGACAAGTGTATATTGCAAGGTGAGCATAGAGGAGGAACCTTTTTTTTGTCAAAAATCAATCAGGCATATGCAGTCAAATCTTCATCACCGATGGAAGATATGAAGCTATGGCATGAAAGATTTGGATATATCAGTTTTGGAGCTCTCAAAAGTATCAAAGATATAGGTATGGTTGAGAGTTTACACTCATTCAAGCTACCAGATGATTCAGACATATGTGAAGGTTGTCTTGAAGGTAAGATGCATAAACTACCTTTCAAGAAACATGGTCATATTACAACTACCAAGAAATTGCAGATTATTCATTCAGATGTGAATGGACCTATGAGAGCAGAATCTATTCAGGGTTTTAGGTATTTTGTTCTATTCATTGATGATTTCACGAGATACTCATGGATCTATGGTCTTAAGTTGAAGTCAAAATTCTTTCCTATGTTCAAGAAGTTTGTGGCTATGGTTGAAAATGAAAGTCGGGAAACTATCCAGATTCTCAGAAGTGATAAAGGTGGAGAATACTTGTCAAAAGAATTCCAAACATTTCTTGATGAGAAAGGTATTACTCGACACCTTACTATTGCTTATACTCCTCAGCAGAATGGTGTTGCAGAAAGGAAGAATAGAGTACTTGTTGAAATGATGCGGAGCATGATGGCATCCAAGAAGCTTTCACCGAAATTCTGGTTTGATGCAGTACATACAGCTAATCACATTTTGAACAGGTCATCTACAAAAGCTTTAAAGGTAATCACACCTTATGAATCTTATTATGGTAGAAAAGCTAATGTGAGTTACTTCAGAGTGTTTGTATCACTTTCTTATATACATATTGAGAAAAAGGACCGAGGCAAACTAGATGTAAAGGCAAAGAAAGATGTTTTTATTGGATATCCTGTTGAGAGTAAAGGATACAGGTTTTATGTTCCAGAGACAGGTGAAAATATTCTTTCACGTAATGATTATATTGCTGAAAATAAGGTTTATGATAAAGAGGCAGAAATTCTAGAGTTCATTAGTGAAAATGGATATGGATTTTTTAGAAAGATTCTGGATGTACATGTTCAGCCATATCAGGAGGGAGTTAAAATTCCTAGGATTCAAGAAAAAGTTGAAGAAAGAGGAATTTCACAACCTTCTACAGAATCAGTTCCACATGAGACTTTGATTCCAGAAATGGAAGAAGTTAAAGTTCCAGAAAGTCCTAGTACCTCAAAAGGACAAGTTCTAGAACTTGTGGAAGCTGAAAATTCAGAAAAAGTTCCACCACTATTTAGGGATACACCTGCTTGGTTATATCACGCTTGGAAAGATAGTGGTATAAAGACTTTTACTGGAAGAATAAGGAGTCAGACTAGATAACAACAACAAGATCATGTAAGAACAAGAAGTCAGACTAGACAGCAACAACAAAGAGATCATCTAAGTTTTGCTGAAGACTTTGAGATTCATGATATTTTGGCACTTACGACAGTTGAAGATGAACCTTCGTGTGTTAAAGATGTACTTAACATTCCTATTTGGAGAAAAGCTATGCAAAAAGAGATTGATTCTATTCATAAGAATCAAAATTGGCAGCTATGTGAGTTACCAGAGGGAAAGAAGGCTATAGGTGTAAAATGGATCTTCAAAATCAAAAGGAAAGCAGATGGTACTATTGATAGATACAAGGCCAGGTTGGTTGTCAAAGGATATGCACAACAAAAAGGTATTGATTATGATGAGACATTTGCTCCTACGTCTATGATGATTGTTATTAGGTCAATACTTGCTCTAGCATCACATTTTGGTTGGCATATATATCAACTTGACATTAAGACTGCTTCTCTAAATGGTGATTTACATGAGGATGTGTATATTCAGCAGCCAGAAGGTTTTGAAGAGACAGGTAAAGAACACTTAGTTTGTAAGCTTCTAAAAGCTTTGTATGGCTTAAAAGAGGCACCTAGAGCATGGTATGCAAAGATACATACTATCTTTTATCCATTGTTTTCCATAACTCAGATGCGGCTCCAACTCTTTATGTTAAAGTTGAAACAGGTATGATGATTATAGCAATCATTTATGTGGATGATATTATCGTCACAGGTCCCAGAGATGCAGATTTTCATATGTTCAAAGAACAATTGAAGCAAACATTTGATGTGATGATTTAGGCATTTTGCATTATTATCTTGGGATTCAATTTCTGTTTCGAAATGAGTGTATCTATATGACACAACAAAAGTACATTGAGAAACTTTTGGAGAGGATTCAGATGGGCAATTCTAAACCTATGCAAACACCTATGGATCAGAATGCATCTTTACAGATGGTAGCAGATGCAGAGTCATTTGATGCTACTCTATATAGTCAAGCAGTTGGTTGCTTGATATATCTTTGTAATACATGTCCTGATATACAATTTGCAGTTTCTCAAGTATCAAGGTTCATGCAGAATCCGATTGTGTTACATTGGAAAGCAATAAAGCAGATCTTTCGATATTTGAAGGGAACTTCAAATTATGCTATGGTATTTTCGAAATCTACACATTTGTTACTAAAAGGATTTTCAGATTTTGATTGCGCAGGTGATAGAGAGATAAGAAGAAGTACTAGTGGATTTTGTTTTTATCTTGGAGATTGTCTTATCTCATGGCATTCGAAGAGACAACCCACTATTGCCACTTCATCGTGTGAAGTTGAATATCATGCAGCATTTACAGCTACTCTAGAGTCAGTTTGGTTGCAGAATATTTTCAGTTATCTTGATGTAAGAGTACATGAACCCATTCAAATATTTTCAGATAGCCAAAGTGCCATAGCTGTAGTAAAGAATCTAGTGCATCATGCAAGGACAAAGCATATAGAGGTACACTACCAGTATATTTGAGAGCAGATAGCTAAGAAGCACATTGAGCTAGTTTATGTTCCTTCTAGTGAGAATGTTGCAAATATTTTTACCAAAGCATTGACTAGAGATAGTCATGAGAAGATTTGCAGGTTACTGAAGCTTGTACCAATATGACATTGAAGGAGGGATTGTTGGAGTCAATATCATATGGTCCAACAAGTAGCTCTCCTCTTCAAGTCCCAGAGCAGCGCGCATATATTATCTTGTATAGAAAAAAGGCTGACGGGTGTTGTGGTCTAGCTCAAATGATTCTAGTTTCTTCAGCCCATGCGAGTTCGATTCCTAATAACTACAGATCGCGAAAATCAAACTTTTTGTGTTTTTTGCTTTATTTAAAAAGCTCACGGACAACGGGATAAAACACGAATGCGTAGGAGTTTTTTTGTTTTTAGTTAGCGATCATAAACGATCGTAGCTTTATTAGTGCTTTTCATTATGCTTTTGGATAGGCCTACAATACTATATAAGAAGGATCCAAGCTCATTGTTTATCACTCACTCAAGCAATCTCAAGGAGGTCAAGGAGGAAGAGTCTCACACTCTTGAGGAGGTGAAGTTTTGGTGAAGGAGAGGCTACTCTCTTGGAGCAAGAAGACTTCTACAAGGTGGTGGTAACTATCTTTTGTGAGTTAACCTTGTGGTTGATTTACAATTTTGTTGCACTATTTTGTGAGAATAAGGTTAGCTTCGTTGCTCATTTACTTCACACACACTTAGATTATTTCGACATAATCTAAATTTTGTACCATCATCCTCTTGGGTATTCTTCCATTTGTGAGTGCACCACTTTATATGGTTGAGTAGTACTCCCATGTTGTAATTTGTACATCTATTTTTTAGTGAGTAAGCATCCAGCTTACATTCTCTATCCTTGTCTCAAGATCTCTATCTTTCTCTATCTCACATATCATCTTGGTCAATTAAGTTGTGTATGCTCAAAAGGTTTTAGTATTGGAACGATCCTAGGGCCCCAAATTCCAACAAAATCAACATCATGGCTAACCAAAATGTGTTTGGTATGTGGATGATAGAGATGATAGCCTTTCCTTTCATAACTATACCCAACAAAAATACATTTCGTTGCTTTATCATCCAATTTCTTGCATTGTTGTTCAGACACTAATGCATATGCCAGACAACAAAGATAAAAGATGAGCAAAAAATTTCTTACAACCATGCCAAGCCTCATATGGAGTGATAGATTACAATACTTTGGTGGGACACCTATTAAGTACATATGTTGCACACATAACACCTTCAAGCAAGAAGCTATGTGGCAAAGCTTGACTTTTGACCATACATCTTGACATTTCCATGAGTGGCATGTTCTTTCTTTCAACAAATCCATTTTGTTGAGGTGTATACATCATTATACACTGATGTTTTATCACACATTTAGCGAGAAATGCATTAAAATTAGAAGCCATGCATTCCCCCCCTTGATCATAACAAAGATTTCCCATTTTACATGTTGATAGATTTGCCGCCAAAACCAAAAACTGTTTGAAGCACATAAGCATTCTGACTTTGCTTTCAATGGATACATACACCCATACATGCCTAGAGGAATCATCAATAAAATTCATGAAGTAAAGGCATTTCCCAAAAGAAGGTGTCGGTATGAGACCACAAACATCACTCTGAACAAACAACAATTTTTTAGTAGCTCAAATTGAACCACCTTTTGGGAAGGAGGAATAACGCATTTTGCCCAAAATAGAGTCTTCACAGACATGTTTACAAGGTGCCTCAAGTTTGGGTAGAGAGGACACCATTTTAGATTTTTGCTAGTGTAGCAATCTAGCAAAGTTTAGATGACCAAAGGCTGCATGCCAAAGCTTTGCATCAAAGATAGCTTGAGAATCTAGAACTACACATGCTGAATCGTTCACACATTTTGCATAGTCTAGGATCTTAAACAACCCATGACATAAAATGCTAGACGCAGTAATAACATCACCATTTGAAAGATCATGAACTATACATCTACCATCAATGGAATTGACAACCAAGCCAATCTTGGCTAATGCTAAAGTTGACAACATATTTTTCTTGATCCCTGGTACATACAAAGCATCTAAGAATGTTAAAGAACTACCATCAACATTATTCAAAATGACCTTGCCAACTCTCATTACATGATAAGAGGATTTGTTAGCACATGTGATAGTATGCTGTGGGGCAAGCTCCAATGTACTAAAGAAATTGCACTACGAGGTAATATGATTGGTTCCCCACCATCAAAGTACCAAACAACTATGTTACTACAGACATACACTACTCAAGAGAAGATGGATCATAGCTGCATACAATAATAAATGCCCATTACTCATTTTGATCAAGATAAGCAAACTCTGTTTTAGGTGTGGAGGCCTCTGCAACAACCATTCCAACCTTTTTCTTCTTTCGTTGTGACATCATCATTTCACTTACAATGTTTGCAAAATTGTTTTTGCTTTTATGTTTTCTTCTCATCTTTGTCTTCCTTCTTCAATTGTGTAATATTAGCAAATTTCTTCTTACTAGTAGATGAGCTCCATTTAGCTTTTTGATTCTGACTAGCTAGGAAAGCTTGATATGCAACACACATAATGGACCTACTCTACCTTGACTAATCCTCTTGCAATAAAACAGAAACGAACTCGTCAAATGTTAAGGCATTTGGATTGCCCTTCATCATCAATCAAAGAGTAGAAGCAAAAATTTGGTATGAATCTTGAAGACCATTAAGAAGAGTTTGCACAAGTAACTATTTGGCAAGACTTCATCAATAGAAATCAATTGTTCCTTCAAATCTTTCACGTTTTTCAATAAAATTTCCATGGAGTTTCCTTCATTCATATGCTCCCTCTCCAACTATTTATAGATGTAAGCAACATGAGCCTCATTTCTTGCCTGGTATAAGGGTGTAAGTGTATCTCAAGCATCCTTTGTTTTCTTGCAAGAGTGAATGTGAGGGATAATGGAATGTTTGATAGAATAGGCTATCAATACATTTGCATGACCATCTGTGCATCCCATTGAAGTTGCTCTTCAATAGGTGCAACAAGAACTGCAGCACAAACAGGAATCTAAAGATCATCATCTTTAATGCCATCTACATCACCTTCAATAACTATATTTTCAAGTGTAATAGTACATTTTCCAACACCCTGCACAATATTCCACAATCCTTTTGCTTCCAATACATGATGTATCATATATCCCCACAATGGGTAATTAGTACCATCCAATCTATCCTCAACAACCAACATATAGAATACATCATTCCTTTTAGCCATGGCCAGTGACTAAATTACCTTGATGTAGAAAAATGATTCTATCTCTGAAAATCCTCTTTCTATGCATGTTTAAGGGCAGTGTTCAAGGGCGGTTACAAGTTGATGATGTCATCAATGATGTCAGCAATCTGAAACACGACGATATCATAATGAAGCAGGTAGACAATTGATCTTGGGGTTTTGGCACTTTTCAAACATGATGGAAGCATTTCTTTCTCAAATTTTGAACCAATCATGAGGTAGCTTGAAGGTGATGGGATTAATCTCCACCAAGATGGTGAAAGGGCCAAATCTTTGATGTTCTAGCTTTGCACACTGCCTTGAAGGTTGCAAATTATTTCTTAGTAACCAAACTTTATCCCCCATGTGACAGGATGTATTTTGAACATGACGATGATCAGTATAATGCTTATATTATTGTTGGACTCTATGGATTTCTTGCTTGAGTTCTTGGGGAATATCCATGAGGTACTGGGCCTTATCTTTGGCACTTGGGTTCTTGACATGATTTGGTAGTTGCACATCTATCCTTGGGTGTTATCCAATATTTGCAAAGAAGGGAGTCTGCTTGGTAGATGTATGAACATTGTTGTTATAGGAAAACTCTACAAAGGGTAAAAGTTCAAACCAATCATTTTGGTGATGATTGATGGTGCAATAGAGATATTGTTCTAGGACTTGATTCACCCATTCTATTTTTTTATCGATATGTGGACTAGCTATAGAATGTTGAACTTGAACACCAAGGATCTTGCAAAGACTCTTCAAATTTGGGTATGAATTATGGACCTCGATCACTTGGACCATCAACAATCTGTTCAATTGAGTGTGGGATGGGATTTTCAGAATCATAGCACTGCCTCACTCACTGTGGGAATGGCTTTTCCATGTGAGTGACTGTAGGTTGGAGACTTATATTCTCATCATCTGAAGATGATGCTTCCTTCTCTTCCATAGAAGGGCTAGCTCTTGGTTCAGGTTCATAGTAGATTACTTCTTTGTCTATTGATAAAGTGGGAGTTTTCTTTTCTTCTTCCACCACACGTGGTTGCTCCTCCTTGAACACCACATCACGAATCACTATGATGTTCTTTGCCTCTAGTTCATAAAGATTGTAAGCTTTCTTCTCTTCACAGTACCCTAAGAAGATACATTTGGTGCTTTTTGGTTGAAGCTTGTTTCTCTCTTTGTCCAAAATGTGTACATAACACTCACTTCCAAACACTTTGAAACGGGAAACGAAAGGCTTTCTACTAGTGTAAGATTCTTGTGGAGTCTTTATATCAAGTGCTTTACTATAGCTACAAATCAGGATGTAAACAATCGTGTTTATGGCCTCTACCAAAAAATGATTAGGCAGACCTTTGCCCTTCAACATGCACCTTGCCATTTCCATGATGGTTCAATTCTGATGTTCAACAACACAGTTCTATTGAGGGCTATGTGCCATTGTGAGTTCATGCTTGATTCCTTTGCCCTTACAAAAAACATCAAATTCTATTGACATGAACTACCACCACTATCTGTCCTAAATTTCTCCATCTTTTTCCCTATTTGAGTTTCAAAGTTGAAGCCATTCTTTAAACTTACCAAAAGCTTGAGCATTATCACGAAGAAAGTACACCCACGTCTTCCTTCTGTAGTCATCAACGAGTAACATGAAGTAGGAAGATCCTCTCAAGGCATGTGTAGGCATTTTTTTGCACGAGTCAGCATGTGCCAACTCAAGAGGATTGCTTGCTCTATTCTTTCTTACATATGGAAAGGCCATCCTCTACTACTTGCCCATCATACAAGCTTCACACAATTCTTTCATCTCTGCAACCGGAGGGAGGTGAGCAACCATACCTTTCCACTACATCCCTTTCAGTACCAATTAACCTATGTGGCTAAATCTCTCATGCCAAAGCTTACTTGTGCCCACACTTATCCTGGTTGTAAGAGCAAAAAACTCGTATAGGTTGTTCCTCCTTATTGTAGTCCCCACAACATTGTTGTTCCGATCCAAAATCTCAGCTCTTGTCTTGCTAAAAGACACCTAATGACCTTGATCAGTTATAAAAGCTACCGAAATTAAATTTCATTTGATTTGTGGAACATACAACACGTTCGAAAGCTTTCTAATCTCCCTGTTAGGGTTAATGAAAGACACTTGTACCTTTTCCCTTAGCAGGACATCTTGCATTATTACCTACCTTTACCATGATGGGTTCCTCTAAAGGCTGTAAGGGGCTATAAAGATCTTTTTTGCTTGTCATGTGATGAGAGGCCCCACTGTCCAATACCCATGAGTCATCTGTAGCTGAATCTTTAGCTGAGGAACACATTTCCTCTACTATGACAAACAACTCAAGCTCACTTTTGGCAATGTTTGCAACCTCTTTTCCCTTACCACTTTTCAAAGATCCACTCTTCTCCTCTACCTTCTTGATGCGACAGTGTTGTATTCTGTGGCCTTTCTTCTTGCACTGGAAACACTCGCTTGAACTTCTTCTTGTCCTTTTTCTTTTTGTCTCCATCTTTCAAAGAATCGATTTTGGTACCTTCGGTGTTTACCATGAATACAACTTCTCCTTTGCTACTATCATTCCTTGCCTTGAGCCGCCGCTCCTCTTCCATGAGTAAGGCACCGTTAGGGCGAAAAATGGTCGAAAAGGGGCTGTTTGCTAATGACAGATTAAGGAAATTGACAAATAGAGTCTTTCCACATCTACAAGAATATGACATTGCTGTCTTCTTTAACCGTATGAAGAAAGTCTTTTTGTAAGACAATTGGTCCTAAAAGCATTCTGAAAGTGATAAAGATTCTTGTATTCAGTGTATAATTTTTCGGTTTGATGCAAAAAAAAGATATTTTTGCACACCACATAATGCATATTTTTAAAGTTCCAAGAAGGAAATGATTTTTGAAGATACGAAATACTTTTGGGTTCACAAAATTCCATGGTCATTCAGCTACATCAAATCAAAAGTTTCCACATGTACAAAGTCTTTTTATCTATAAATACTACCAAAGTTTGTGAATGTCGGTTTCTCGCTTTGAGCATTCTTCTTCTTCTCCATTCGAATGGCTTCTTCTTCTTGTCGTCCTTCCAATCATGTAACCTCATGTGAGGTCTACAATAGAAGATAGGATTCTTTGTGGAAACCTCTTTGTGTGAAGGTAAATGATTGGGTTACTATGCTTCCTAGCTGTAGAGGTGCCCATACAGTCAAGCATGCTAAAAGAGACGACACAAGAAACCATTGGAGAGGACGTATTCTCAGTTTCAAATTGAAGAGATGCAGTTGGTTTGCAAGAGTACAACATGCATACAACGCTAAGGATCTTGTTCTAAAAAATCTTCTGCAATTCCCTTCGTACTGTAAGTGAAGTTTTACAATGCTCTTCTATCATTTTAGTTGTTTTTTTATAACAACATATATGTTTTTGTATTGCAGATATTTTTCCTTCCAATATTGTGGAGTGGTAACCTGTTGAATGTTTAACGGGGACATTCAGAGTTCTTCATAAGGAATATGCAGAACTTATGTATGCAGACAAATCTGTTCAATTTTTCAATAGCCTATGGGGTTATTTGTCCATAGATTATCAGGTGCCATTAGGGAGGAGCTCTTATGGAAATATTGTACATTTGCCTGCTCCTTGCATCTCTTCATTAGATTGGGATGCTCCTGATCATTCAATAGTTTCAAGTTTTCTATGCAAAGTGAAATTTGACATCCAAAAGGCAATGTTAGCAAGCCGAATTTCCAGAAGGGTAAAGATTCAATGGTTTCTACCTATTCATGTTTTTGCAGCATGCTTTAAAAACATGTTATCGCAGAAAACAAAATCAATGTGGTTGAATAGGAGAGTCTCTATTTCAGAGATTGATGATGTTTTAGGTAGGGAATGGGATAGCAAAGAAGTTCAAAAGCTAGGTGACATCATTTTATGTAAAGTTAGTCCCAATTCTCTTTCAGTATGATATTAGATACCTCGACAATCTCTGGTTTTAGGATATGACTACAAAAGGTGGAAAAGAAAGCTTGGAGTCTAGATATCCTTGAACTCAGAGGAGAGCTGTCCAGAATTTGAGTTAGAAGTATTGATTCATCCAGATTTTCAATCTAGGAAAATAACTGTCACTGCAAATTGGAAACTCAGAAATGTAAGGGAGCTATAAGAATACCTTGATGAGGTATCATCACAGTTCAGATTCTGAATTGATGATGCAATAGTTAACATTAAATCAAAGAAACATTATCTTTGCATAACTTGCCTGCCACCCAGGGTGATCAAGTTCCAACCCAAAAGATTGTAACAAGTCTAAAAAAAGTTGATTGAATAGAAACCAAGACATTCTTACATAATATATCTCCTTCTTTAAGGAGTTTTTTTCATACTTCCATTGATTTTTCTTTGCAGGATGGTGACTAAGAATGTGACTGATTACATCACTTCAATTATGTCTTTTTATGCACAATATTCATATTGGCATTTTTTTGTTTAATTTCAAGATTCTGATGAGGTTTCTTTTATTGTGAAATGATTATACAGGAACTTGCATGAGTAAATTCAAGGTGACTCAAGAATATAAACCGAGAAATTCTTACATAATATATCTCCCTTTTTAGAACCTTTTTCCATACTTCCATTGATTTTTCTTTGCAGGATGGTAACTAAGAATGTGACTCCTTACATAACTTCAATTATGGCTTTCTATGGAGTATATTCATATTGGCATTTTTTGGTTTAATTTCAACATTTTGATGAGGTTTCAATGGTGCAATGATTATGCAGGAACTTGCATATGAGTAAATTCTAGATGAACAATAGTTTTACTTTTCAATAACTAGTTTCAATTTAAGTATTTGAGTCTATCCAAGGTGCACATTAGGTATGCATGAGAACTATCTATCTATCTATCTATCTATCTATCTATCTATCTATCTATCTATCTATCTATCTATCTATCTAGCTATCTATCTATCTATCTATCTAGCTATCTAGCTATCTATCTATCTATCTATCTATCTATCTATCTATCTATCTATCTATCTATCTATCTATCTATCTATCTATCTATCTATCTATCTATCTATCTATCTATCTATCTATCTATCTATCTATCTATCTATCTATCTATCTATCTATCTATCTATCTATCTATCTATCTATCTATCTATCTAGTCATATTACAGTGTAGACGAGATTAGAGAAGATGACCGATTCAAGCGACTAGGGCAATCCAAGATTCTTGGATCATCCTTATCGCTTGAATCAATCGTGTATTACAAACTATCGAAACATGCTTCAAAACGTGAATTTTGCATCAAGCTTTGACTGATGAGCAATACCACTTTCCATGTGAACATCTTATGCATAGTTGCCTTGAAAGGATGGTATGACAAAATGGAAAATGACACGCTCAATACAAGCCATACGGGCCATCCAAAATTCTCCAATTGCCCGTATCGCTGGTATCGATCGTGTCATTAAACCTTCTCTATCCTCCTCACATTTAACCTTTCCGATGGAATAAAGCAAAAACACAAAATAGAAATTTTGATGATGCTTGAACCATGCAATGAAGTCACTTTTGCTTAGTTCTCAAAAGGATCAATTCAGCATTATATTTACTCAAGGCATATAAATATAGTTACAATGACCATCTTCCAGATGAAGACAGACATAATTACATACAATTTGTACATAAATAAATCTTCCAACATATGTTGGTTACACATAAGATTACAATGTTACATTCAAAAAATATAATGTTTCACCCTTCTTTTCTTTCCTTTTTGGAGCCCTAACCTATGTGCTGCTTGTGGCCCTTTTTGGATCCTGACCTCTATTCTTATTTTTTGGCCCATGCTTCAATGGGGGCTGAATAGGAAACCCTTTCTATCACTCTCCAACCACATGAGGTGTTGTCTTTCTGTAATGGCACATGTATTTGAATGTATCCAAACCTTTTTTCTTCATTCAATTTAGGAATTCCAAGAAAATTCTGATCAATATGCATTTTGAGAAGCTTAGCAACACTGCAAGGTAAACTTGAAGTCAAAATGGATGGTAAAACTTTAAAATAGAACACCAAAATGTAAGGCAAGGCTTACACTTTGCAATTTCCATGTTATGATTGGAGGGAATTCATGAAAAGTGCTTGACATTCAATGAAGTCAATGATAATAAGACTCCAATGGCCCCTGGCAATGAGTGGCATGTAAAAATAACTTCTCTATTAAAAAGAGTGCTACTTATTTCAAAATGAAGATGAATACTTACTTTTCAATATAGGGGTAGATAATATATTCTACCCCTTCCGTAAAATTCTTAAGAAAGAATTCCACATCTCCCTACTTATACAAAAAGCATTGAGTCACAAGAGGATCTATGATGAAAACTTTTCTTGAAACTACTTCCTCACATTGTTGCAGAAGGAGCCTAGAATTTAAGAAATATAAGTTCAATATAAGAAATACCAAATTAAGGAAAACATGAGCATTTTATGGCCTATAGATAATACCTGAGTGCAATATTGACTACACTATCAGATATTTCAACATTGAAGTCTCTCAGCATTTTGTTGTCTTTTGGTCTCATATCAAGCATAAATTCCTCTTGCCATGGCATTGCAGCATTTACTACCACCTGCCTATCTCCTTTTTTAAGAAGTTCTTTATTTGCCTTTTGCAACTTCTGAATCTGGTTCAGGATAACATTTTCCTCTGACAACAAACCCTGCTTTTTCTTCTCCTCCTCACAATTTGCTGCATTTCTTGTTTCATGATCATGAGGGATCTAAGGGTGGACTTCTTCAATTACAACTGATGACTTAGGTGCTTGTGTTGGAGGTATATTGAGAATATCAAAGAAATTTTGATCATGGTTCTCAATAGGCACAATATATTTATCAAACTTATATCTGAGCCTTGATACAATCACATAATCTTTTGCCATCAATGTCACCCTGTGACAAGGAGCTTCACATAAGTAAGCATCATTCATGAAGTCGATTGCAAAGTCTTCTGCAAGCTTCTTGGAAGCATAGAAGAGCTTGAGTTTTCCACTTCACGTTTACGAAGGATGTGATCTTCATCATGGAATAGAAATTCGCTGAAATTTGCTTGACAACTCTCATGAAAGGAAGTCTGGGGATAAGGAGTCCCACATACTTTTGAGCCCTTCTTATCTCCCTCAAAGACTTAACGTGGTAACGGACCCTTTTTTTTGAAGACTTCTCTGACGTATCAGGGCCTTGACTAGTTGTCTAGGGAGAAGGTCCCTTGTCATCTTGATTTTGGCAATTTTACTCTTGATCCTGAGGGTACAACTGCCTTGTTGTCTTCTTTGTCCTAGCCACAAGCTGCATAAAAAAAGAGTTTAAAGACAGTAAGCACTCAAGAAGCATGATCGATGCAAGCGATTAGGCTCATTCGGAAATGCCGATATGTCCCTAATCGCTTGTATCAGTCGCGTTGGAAAAAGGTTGATTATAGAAGAAATTTAAAAAGCAAAAAAAATCATGTAAAGAACCTTTCACAAAGCACTCAAGAGAGTTGATCGATGCAAGCAATTAGGGTCATTTGGAAATCCTCGGATGTCCCTAATCGCTTGTATTGGTCGTGTTGTAAATGGTTGATAAAGGAAAAAATATAAAAAGCAAAAAAACTAATTTCAAAACCCTTTCACAAAGCACTCAAGAAACACGACCGATGCAAGTGATTAGGGTCATCCAAAAATCCCTGGATGTCCCTAATGGCTTGTATTGATCGTGTTGTAAAATGGTTGATTATGACAACTGATCCAAGTGATTAGGGGCATCCAAAACTTCCCGATGCCCCTAATCGCTTGGATCGATCATGTACAAGCTCTTATGATCCATCATACCTCACACAAAATGTGGTCTATGGTAAGATTTGAAAAGCATGAAAAAAATTCGAAGGCAATGGTAAGTCTTCCCTAGCAAAGAGTTCACAAAAAAAATGAAAAAAATGGATAGAGGAGCTTAAATAGGTCTGTGGAATGAGATGACTGTTGGTGACATGTGGTAGCCTTTGATTGGTCCACATCATCTAGCCATTGTGAATCCCAATGTGACAATGCCATGTGGCATCATTTGAGTGGGCCACACCATCTACCCATTGCAATTCCCAACGTACATTTGCCATGTGGTACATCTTGATTGGTCCATGTCATGTGACCATTACGGGTCCTCCTCGACTATAAATACCAGTCCCCTTCACCATTTCACACTTTCAACATTCATAGAATTTCTCTCTTCATCACCCTTCATACTTGTGCTTCATACCCGATACGACAGATACAAGCAATAATACACATTTGACCGGCCTTTGACTAGCTTATTTCGCTTGCATCGATCGTGTTCTCCATTAGGGCACACTAGAATAACTAGAGCTGAGATGGAGGAAAAGCATGTGATCCTAAGTGTTTCTCCATCTGAGAAACTACTGGATTTCATGGTTCAAGAGGGTTTACGAGTGGATTATTTTCCAGATGCAATGAGGATATTCAATCCCAAGATAGATTTTGAAGTACTTTTGGAGAAAACAAAAACCTTTCTGAGGGATGAGTGGGAGAGCTTCCTGGGTGTGGTCAATGGACAGGAGCTTATTGTTTCTGGAAAAGCCTATATCCATCCACATGTCTTTGGAAAGGATCCATCGGATAGGGAAAAAATCACTAGAAATTGCAAAAAGATATCCCCTTTTCCAGGAAAGCTAGATGTATGCCCAGAGCATGAAAAGGACTGCTCTTTGCTCCCGTTGAGCATTGGCTTCTTGATATGGCTTGATCACATGTGAAATGACAAGGAGGAAGAATGTGTTCATGTTGAAGAGAAAGAGCCATTCCTTGAGCTGGCTCTTGAGGGAAGCTCAAAAAGTATGAAAGGTGTCATGGAGATTGTTGAAGAGATCAATCTCCAAGCAAAAAAAGAGCAGGTCAAGAATTTTGATGTTGCTACTTTTAAAGCAGAGATTGCAATAAGGGAGCCAACTAAAGATGTGAAAGTTTTTGAGAAGTCCCTTCTTCTCCCAAATTTACCATTTTATTTCATCTCTGGAAAGGAATTTATTCCACTCTTTTATATTCAAGAGCTCTTCAACCTAAGGGAATGGAGTATCCAATTTCCCAAGGCTATAGTCCAAAGCTCTGTTCATTAATGCAATGCTTATTCTCTCCATCTTTTGATGTTTTTTAAGTTCAGCTTCATCAAGTTTGATTACAAATTTCAATAGACCAGAACATTCATGTTCTTTTATATTATAGAATATTACCATGTATATTTGAAGTCTTATTGTATCTATCCATATATTGTTAAATGCATTGTAAGTGAAATGTAACTTTTGTTTTCCTACTTCATAAGGCATGTTACCGTGAATATATTTATATTCACCAAATGCTGATGTAAATCTTTTTATTCAAACAGAGCGCCAAAATTTCCTACATGATGGGGTCTAGGCAATCCAAAGCTTTTACCTTTGCTAAATTTTAAAAACTCGCACCAAACTTTTGAAATTGATCTATAACCTTTCCTATTCACTCCAACACCATCACAAATATCTTGAATTTGAGATGGTTCTAATAGCAAATTCATGTTTGTCATGAGTTTTTGGAAAATAAAGCATTTCAAGCATGTATTTTCTTTTCAGTTTCAATAGTCTTAAAACATCATTTTGACTCATAATTTCATTACATAAATGTACGCACTCAAAACTCTTCAACATATTGAAATCTAACACATTTGTCACATGATCTCTTACAATTTTCATTCTTTTCTTCTTTTGGTCAGATTTTTCTGTCAAATCTAGAAAAGGTGTTACTTGTTTTGACCACATTCTCAAACCTATGGGAGTTTCTTTCATTTTTTTGAAAGATTCTAACTGAGAAGATAAAGTGGATAATTTGTATCCTAACTCCCTCTTATGTAAATCCCTCTGATGTAGTGTGTTTTGTAAATAGTTTATGTATTGTACATAATTCCTTGAAATCTCCCAGAGCCTTGAACAATAGCCTCGTAAACCATCCTCACCATCTCCTACAAATCTACTCAGATCATGAAGATTATGAAAAGGGGGATACCTTCTAGTTTGTGGATCAATTGGATAAACAGATCCATCTACCCATATGTCGATATGTTTTTTGGCTTCTTTCCGCAATCCATCCACTTCAGAAGGTTGAAGAGTCCTTCGGAATACCTTTCTTGTCGTTGCATACTCATGACTAACTGCAATGTTGATATGGAACTTATCACAATGATTTCGGCTGGTTGAAAGCTGAGTGAGAGTGTTTGGGTTGAGGTTCTCCATGGTCTGCTATGAAGAGTGATGCAAAGTGTCTAAAATGACGTGAAAGAGAGAAACAAGCCTGCTATGGAAGTAGAGTAAAAAAGTGTGAAACATCATGAGCACACATTATATAGGTCCGTGAACAAGAGGAAAATTTGAATTTTGATGAATGCCCGATGAGCACAAACTTCGAGGCTTAAGATATCACACAAACTTTTCATGATTATCACACGAGTTTCTCTTTCTTCAAAATTTGCATAAGATACATTTTAAATGAGCTTACACGGAATTTTTTAAATGATTTGACAACTTTAATCCAGATTAAGCACAACTAATTGAAATCCTTACACAACCGTTTTTGGGCCGTTTTTCACCCTTATGCTGAATTCTTCAAATTTTAGTGGTTGCAGTCTAATCTAGGTATTAAGGGCAGTTACCAGACCATCAAACTTGGGTGGACAAATTAGGAGACAACACTGAGCTATCTCCTCGCTTGACTTTGGTACACCTACTCCTAACATTTGATCCCATAAATTCTTTATGTGAGTGATAAACACTTCAGCAATCTCCCCATCAGCAAACCTCTCTGCTGCTAGCTGATTTTCCAAGCTCTAAATCCGTGTCTGAGTCTGAGTGGTTTGGTGTTTCTTAGTTGTTGCTTATAAATATCATGTCAATTTGTCTAATTTCATGAATGTGCTTTGTTGTAGGAGTGCAGATATAGATGATTTGATTCCTCTGGCATGTGTATGGCAGTGGTGTGCCACAATTTTGTATTTGGATCATATATGGCAATGGTGTGCCACAATTTTGTATTTGGTTCCTATATGGAAATGGTTTGCCACATTTTGTATGGGGCTCATATATGGCAATGGTTTGCCACACTTTTGTATAAGGTTCATTTATGGAATATATATCTCTTTTGTACATGGTTCATTTATGGAACATCTCTTTTGTACATGGTTCATTTATGGAATATCTCTTTTGTACATGGTTCATGATTCATTTTGTTCATCTCTTTTATGTTCATGTGTTTTGCTTTATCAAATCATGTTGGTTGTTGGTCATGTAAACCCTAAATTGAAAACCACTAGAGTATGTGTCACATGTACTCGATTTTCTTTGGGTAGAATGTATTGTCTTTTGCTACACAATAGCATGGTAATGTTGCTACAGCAAGAGTAAACACACTCTACCCAAAAAAAAAAATTTACAGATATGGTCATCGGTATAGGCATCGATATGAGCGTCAATATGCCCACGCATATACCGATGCCTATATCGATGGTTTTTTCTAGGGAGTCACCAATGCTTATACTGGTGATTTATTGATGCTTATACCGGTGCTTATTCTGATGCCTATAAAATGGCCCCATGTATTGGCATCGGTATAGGGGCCGATATACCCCTTATGTGTTGTAGTGATCTATGCAGTAAACAAGTTTTGACACTATTTATTTGCACACAAATTTAGAATCTTTGTAGAACACCAAGCTTTACTATATCTTGTCCACAAGCATTGTGCTACGAATAGATTATTAAGGTGGTTTCTTCTCCTTGTGGAATATGAATTTGAAGTAGTATTAGTTTTATTCTTCAATCCATTTCAGCCACACGTGGAGCTCACTAAAAAGGAACTAATGAATGCTAAGAATTTGCAAAAAAATGCTAGTTTCTTATACCATAGAGACACCAAAGGGATCCTTCCTTGTTGCATCGTAGAAGATGAGTACTTAAATATGATAGCTAAAGCTCATGTGGTTGCTCTTTGTAGGCATCTTCCAAAATCATAGTAGAACATGCAAATAAATATCATATATTTTCCATGCATGGAACAAACAATACACTATGTTAGTTCTTGTTCCACCTACTAGGTCATTCCCACCACTGAGCACGCTAGCTTGTACTATGTTTTTGCATGCCACTTATGGATCCAAAACATAGTCAATTATCTAAGATCTATCAATTATGTTATAGATATGAACATGCCAAACCAAAGAGCTTTACAAGAAGAGACTCAATACTATAATCTTATTGGTAACATGCTATACAAGCAAGGCAAGGATAATTTCATATGCCTCTTTGTACATGAAGATGATTATCTACCATTATTGGAGTTGCCAACTTAGGTATTGTAGGTATATATTTTTCTATAGATCAGACAATTCAAATGGTCTTATATGCTGGTCTATGGTCACCCACCTTATGCATGGCTACTTAAACATTCATGAGTAGGTGTGATACTTACCAAAGAGAAAAATATATATCTAATAGAGATCATAATGCACATTTGCCAAATGGGGGATAGAATTTATTGGTCCTATTAGCCCATCTACCAAAGGATCTCATGTTGATTACATCATCATCACAATTAGATTATCTCACTAAGGGGGTGGAGGCATGTGCTACAACAAAATTTGATGCTCAAACAACTACAAATTTTTTTATTTGAGCAAATTTTCACACAATTTGGCCTCTCAATTGAGAAATTAGTGAACAGGGTACTTAGTTTGTCAATGAAGTCATAGAGTCTTTATTGAAAGATTTTTTGCTTGTTCATAAAAAGATAAGCTTCTTAGCATCCATAAGAAAATGGTCAAGTTGAGAGCTCCAAAAAGTGCTTTGCATAGTGTTGACAAAACTAGTAAATTTGGGATGCTTAGACTAGGATAAGAAATTGCACCATGTGGTTTGGGCTTATCGTGTTGCTTATAAGACCATGCTAGGATTTAGTATACAAAAAACATGCAGTTCTACCTATTTTCTTCCTTGTATCGACTCTCAAATCGACAAGAGAATATGAGTCGAATGGTCATGAGTTATTTGCTTTGGTAGATAAACTCAATGCTTTATGCGAGAGGTGCCTTTAGACTAAAGCAAAAAAAAACTTATTTTGATGCCCATGTCAAGGATAAGAAGGTTTAGCAAGGTGATCTAGTAGTTGTTTACACACTGAAACAATAGGATAAGAAGCTACAGAAAAGAGGTCATGGACCCTATGTGATACACTATATTTTACCTAGTGGTGCCATTCAATTAACCACACTTGAAGCAGATATCTTGTCAAACTACATCAGTGGATATAGGATTAAAATCTACCAAAACCCCCTCATAATACACATCCTAAGATGACTATAAGTGGCCATCAATAGACTACAAGAACAACATGTTAGAGCCAAAGCTCAACAAGAAGCCTTAGAGCATATCTGTAAGAAACAACTACTTTTAAATCATGTAGAGAAAAACATGCACTCTATAGAGAAATCTAAATGGTTTCCTTCATTCAAGCACAAGCCTTTTCCATGACTATGTGTCAAGTGCACTCAAGTGCAATTCCATCAAAGATAGAGGGCCACACATAGTTTCTCAAATAGGACACTCACTTAAACATATTGTCGAATTTCTTATTTACACGGGCATTGCATCAAATGTGATCAGATTATCTCTATTACACACTTTAAAGGCTAAAATGAAACCTATGGAAGCCTACATGATAGCCTTAGGAGGTATTCAAACCCCATGTCTTGGAGAACTTACACTTCCCATGCATTTGGGCAAGGCCAAATTATAAAAAAAAACTAGTCTATCAGGATGATGTTCTAATCGAAGATCATCTTAGGACAAGATTGGCTATTCAAAAACTTGATGGGTATAAACCTAGTCAACAACAAATTGACACTCAAGTAGGAAGGAAAAAAAATGTCATTGTGCCTCTTTTCACTTCTTCCTCACTTAATGGCTTGATTTTTATTGAGCCTATCTCTGATGCCCTTGGTATTCCAAAAGTGTTGTTTCTTAATCAAGCTAAAACAAAACCAACACCTAAGAAAGTACAACAAATACACATGAAATCAGACAAACACACATCTAAAGTAGCTAAACAATATTGGTTACTCCAGTATCTTGTGGTGGCACAACAATCACAATCACTCATTTGGGTCTCCAAGACACTAGTAACAAAATCTGAGGATTTGTTTCTCATTTGTATGAAGAAACAAGCATCACAAAGAAAGCTACTTAGAGAAACCCAACCAAAATGTTGTGAACCACGCCCTGTAGCTATACAGCTTTGGATACCTAAAACCATTCGAGCAACATAGAATCAATACAATCAAGTATGGGTTCCAAAATCTATCCTTATGACTCAGTCTACATCAATCCCAAAGAACCCCAATAATAGAAAGCCACAAAAACAAAGGGAGGCTCACACATCAAAGAAAAGGCGATTGCGACAACAAAAGTCTAGGATCATACAAAAGTGGGTACCCACTAAGTCTCAAGTGCAATATAAGAAAAAAAACAACACCATATGATGTGGGTTCTAAAGAGATGTCCCATTCCTCTTCCTAATTCCATAATCCCTTCTTCATCAATCGTTGAACCAAAGAGATCACTCACCATTAGAGATTTTGCACACCACTTAAAAGCATTGTTTTTCATATCTTCATGACACATGTGCAACACATGCTCTTATAAGGCATGCATATGTTTTGAAAGAGCAGTGTATATATATATATATATATGTATACAATTATTCTTTGAGCGAAATTGCCATAGGAATTCAAGAATAAAGAAAAGATTCGTCCAAGTGATGAACACCTCCTCATGCAATAACTATCTGCTTCAAGCACAACCCTATCTTTTGCACCATATCAAGTCCTTTTGAAATTTAGTATGCATCTTACATAGGGCCACATTACATGGCCTTGCATCAGACATGGTTGTTAATCTCTCATGCATAGTGACACCTTGTAATGTGAGGATCCACATCACTTGTAATGCTTAGTTTTCCCACTCACATTTTCTTTCAGGTGACCCTCACTCATATGCTTACACAAGCTAAAAAAGAAGTGACATCATGCTCTTCATTTGGATGACTCAGCCCACTTCAAGTATATATTCTAAAGAAAGCTAACGATCATATGTTTCAAAAACATAAAATCTAATTACCAAACAATCCTTGAATAGTCAGACAATTCTCTTCAATCTATATTTACTAATGCTAATTTTTTTGTATCTACTTCTTAAGACTATCTACACCAACATTGTTCATGGTTATTATCTGTGAATATCTGTTGGAGTTAGACGTCTGCGGAAGCACGCAAACAGCACAAGGAAGAAGAGGAAGCTTGGAGCACAACACACAATATTGAATGTATTACCACTAGAATGTACAAAGATAAGTAGCCCATTAGGGCAATAGGCATATATACAAGCCGGGGGGAAAAAACCTCCTAAAGAGGGAAAAAAGTGCCCCAGTGAACCTAGTGTGTTCACACATATCACTACCTAAATATATCAACAAATCCCCCCTGGGAGTGATGTGGTGAACGAGGAGCTGGCACTCATGTATAAGGAAGTGACAAGCTATGAGGAATCAATCCACACAAGTAAGCTCAAAGCTTTGCGGAAAGCTTCAAACTTCTCCCTAGGCAGACTCTTCATGAAAAGGTCTGCAATGTTCTCTTGTGTGGGCACATATGCCAAGCCGATCTCCCTAGCAGAGAACCTCCCCCTGACATAATGATAATGCACCTCAATGTGATTAGTGCGAGCATGGAACACAGGGTTCCTTGCAATTGCTAATGCGCTCTGACTGTCAGTGAAGATGGTGGTGGTAGAAGACTGACCAACACCCAAATCAGCCATAAGGTGTCTATGCCACACACACTCAACAGTAGCTGTGAAAGTTTCCCTATACTCAGCCTCACAACTAGAAGTGGCCACAGTAGGCTGCTTCTTGCTCAACCAAGATATACATGAGCTACCAAGCACGAAGCAAAAGCCACTAGTGGACACAGGAGTGTCATAACAACCAGCCCAGATAGAGTCAGAAAAAGCATGCAAATCTGGTGGTAGTGATCCCCCCTTGGGATGAAACAACTCAACTAGCCGAGTACCACTCAAGTAGTGAAAGATGCGCTTAACCGCCTTCCAATGCTTGACACCTGGGCAATGCATAAACCTGCTCACTTGTGAGACAGCAAACTGAATATCTGGTTGAGTAATGCATAAGTAAATCAACCATCCAACAGCATGCTAATAGAGAACAGCATCAAATGCATCTTCAGCATCATGAAGACTCAATCGTAAACCTGTCTCCATAGGAGTGGCAATAGCCTTACAGTCTTCAAGGCCGAAATGTGGCAATAATGTGTCAATATATTTTGTTTGACACAAAGCCATTCCACCATCAACGTGCATAAATTGAATGCCTAAATAGTGATGCAAATGCCCCAAATCAGACATCTCAAATGAGGGATGTAAATCAGCCTTAAAATATGCAATATGCCTCTCATGAGGACCAGTGAGCAGCATGTCATCAACATAAACCACAATGATCAGAAGTACATCATTAGCACGCTTAACATATAAGGTGTTTTCAGTTGGACTGTTCTCAAAACCATGTGCAATCAGATAGGCATGTATCTTTTCATACCAAGCACGTGGTGCTTGCTTTAAGCCATATAATGCCTTCTTTAACCTGCACACTTGGTTCTCATGCCCTTTCTGCACAAAGCCATAGGGTTGAAAAACATACACTTCTTCATGCAAGTCACCATTCAAAAATGTTGTTTTGATATCCAACTGATGTACATTCCAACCATGATGAGCTTCACGTGCACAGATGCTACGAACAGTAGTCATTCAGCAAGTAGGTGCAAAGGTCTCATCAAAATCAATGCCTCTTTCATGTGCATAACCCTTTGCAACAAGCCTAGCCTTATAACTGTCAACTATACCATCAGTCTTACACTTCAGCTTGTATACCCACTTAGCCCCGATGGCCTTTTTGCCAGGAGGCAAGTCACATAAAGACCAAGTACCATTCTTCATTATAGAATCATATTCAGATTGCATAGCAGCCATCCAATTTTCTGAATTTTGTGCTTCATCAAATGAAACAGGCTCATTCTCATCACAGAGACTAGAAGCAGCCATAGCATAGAAATCTGATGCAAAAGAGGCACTATGAGAGCCTGAATGAGTATGATATGATATATATGCATCTAATTTGCTATCACGCAAAGTCTGCGCCGGCCATTTTGGCATAGTTTTTGCCTACTCAATATCAACTCTCTCATCAACAAGTGCATCATGTAAATCTGCATCAGAAATGGAATGATCTGCATCATCACATGAAACCTGCAAAGGCTAAGAAGTTGCCTCATTAGGACCAGCACTAGACTGTCCACCTGTAAAAAGAGGCAGCAAAGTATTGTACATGTCTTTGAAGCTAACAGATGTCTCCTTGGTACATGAAAGCAATTGCTGAATAGCATCTTCGACAAAAACAACATCACGGCTAACCAAAATGTGTTTAGTCTATGGATGATACAGACGATAGCCTTTACTTTCAGAACTGTACCCAACAAAAAAACATTTTATTGCTTTATCATCCAATTTTCTACAATGTTGTTCTGGCACTAATCCATATGCCAAAGAACCAAAAAACACGCAGATGAGCAACAGATGACATTGCAATCATGCCAAGCCTTATATGGAGTGATAGACTCCAGTGCTTTAGTGGGACACCTATTAAGTACATATGCTGCACACATGACAACCTCAAGCCAAAAACTATGTGGGAAAGCTTGACTCTTGACCATACACCTTGCCATCTCCATGAGTTACCTCTTCTTTCATTCAGAAACTCCATTCTCTTGAGGTGTATACAACACTGTACACTGGTGTTTTATCCCACGTTCAGCTAGAAATGCACTAAAATCAGAAGACATATATCCCCCCCCGATCAGAATGGAGGGTGCCCATTTTACATGCTGACATATTTTCAGCCAAAACCAAAAACTGTTTGAAGCATATGAACACTTCATACTTTTCCTTCAATGGATATACCCATGCATGCCTGGAAAAGTCATAGATGAAAGTCATGAAGTAAAGATAATTTCCAAAAGAGGGTGTCTGCATAGGACCACAGACATCACTATGTACAAGCTACAATTTCTAAGTAGCCCAAACTGAACCATCTTTTGGAAAGGAGGAACGCTGCATTTTGCCCAAAATACAGCCTTCACAAACATGTTTTCTAGGTGCCTCAAGTTTGGGCAAAGAGGACACAATTTCATATTTTTGCAGGCATAGCAAACTAGCAAAATTGAAATGACCAAAGCGTGCATGCCAAAGCTTTGCATCTGACATAGCCTGAGAATCATGTACTGCACATGCCAAATCATTTGCATATCTTTGATAGTCTATGAGCTTATACAGCCCACGACATAAAATGCGAGAAGCAATAATCATGTCGCCATTTGACAGATCATGAACTATACATCTGTCATCAACAAATTTCACAACCAAGCTAATCTTGGCTAATGTAGAAACTGATAACAGATTCTTCTTGATCCCTGGCACAAATAAAGCATCTGACAAGGTGAAAGAACAACCATCAGCAGTAGTCAGAATGATCTTACCAACTCCCATAACAGGATAAGAGGAGTTGTTGGTGCATGTAACAGTATTCCCTGTAGGGGTTGCCTCGAGTGAAGAGAAGAAACTACGTTGCAAGGTATTATGTTTGGTTGCCCCACTGTCAAAGTACCAAACATCTGAGTCTACTGCAGACATGCACTGCTCATGAGAAGATGGGTCAAAACTGCAAACATTAGTAAATGCCCATTCTTCTTCCTGCACAAGATTAGCAGACTCTGTTTTTGGTGTAGAGGCCTCTCCAACAAATGTTCTAGCCTCAATCTTCTTTGCCTCGTTAGCAGCCAGTTTTGGAAAGCTCTTTATGATATGATCATTTCCTTCATAGTACTTGCAAACCAATTTCTGCTTTTCTGATTTCTTTTGATCTTTGTCTTCCCTCTTTGATTGTGCAGAATTAGCAGATTTCTGCTTACTAATTGAAGAGCTCCATTTTCCTTTGCCCTTCTGACTAGCCAGGAAAGCTTGATCTGCAACACACATAATGGACCTATTCTGCCTGGACTGATCCTCTTGGAATAGAACAGAGACTAACTCCTCAAATGACAAGGCATTTGGATTGCCTTTCATCATCAACCAAAGAGTAGAAGCAAAACTCTGATATGAATCAGATTGACCATTCAGAATGGTCTGCACAAGTAAGCTATCTGGTATAAACTCATCAGCAGAAATCAATTTTTGCTTCAAGTCTTTGATCTTTGTTAGAAAATTGTCCATAGAATCACCTTCATTCATGTGCTCACTCTCCAACTATTTTCGGAGGTAAGCAATATGAGCCTCACTCCTAGCTTGGTACAATGTGGTACGTGTATCCCAAGCATCCTTAGCTATTCTGCAAGAGCGAATGTGAGGAATAATGGCACGTTTGATTAGACAAAGCTATCAATGCATGTGCTCGGGCATCTTTGCCATCCCAACAAATTTGCTCTGCAGTAGGTGCAGTAGAAATTGCAGCACGAACAGGAATATGTAGAATATCATCATCTTCGACACCATCTGCATCAGCTTCAGTACCTGCAGTTGTAATAGTTGCAGGTGTGATAGGACGTTTTTCAACACCCTGCACAATGTTCCATAGTCCTTTTGCAACCAATACATGTCTCATCATATAAGCCCACAATGGGTAGTTGGTGTTGAGATATCAAGCTCAACATGTGATGATCCAGGATGACACGTACCAGTTTTTCGTTTCTCTGACATGTGTAGTGGTCACGCGGGTATATGTCAGGGATACTTTATTGAGCTTTATTAGATTTATCTATCGAGAGTGATGGCACATTTGTTCCTTACCAGCTCACTCATTCGCAGACAATAGGTTTTTCCTTATGTACTAATCTTTATATATTGCAATTGTTGTATTCTTGTTTTTAGATCATTCTTGTACATTCCTTTTTATGCAATAGAAAAAGAAGAAGAAGACCATTCTTCCTTGCCTCAATTTGTGTTTGTGCTTCTCCTTGAGAGTGAGAGTGTGTGTGAGCTCTCTTCCTTAGCTCCTTCCTCATGACATGGTATCAGAGCCAGCGTGGTTGTATAGAGCTCGTGGAGAAAGCAATGATGAAGAGTATGCAGCAAGGCATTGAGAAAAAGCAATTCACAAACGACCTCCGTTTTCTACAAAAATCGGCGTGAAGATAGAAGACCTCAAAATATTTTTGAGAGTTATCCCTTTAGGGTCACTTGTTTTTGTCAGATCGAAGTTTCCGAGTCATCTCGACCTCCGTTTTGAGCCTGTAAGGTGAGGCCCACAGAAAAACTAGGCTAGTTTTAGAAACTGTAACTTGCGTTGTGTTCGACAACACTCATATATTTAGATCCGAAATTTCACGCGATTCCGTGTATTGTTGATACACGAAAACTGTGTTTTTTTGAGATCAAACTGTCACGTCATAGTGCGACAGTGTTCAAGGAGAAGTGCTGCTTGTAGTGTTTTGCAATGTTGTGAATTGCTGCAGAAATGGAAAACGCAGATGGAATGAGTCAGGTTATGAGCGATAAGCTGGACAAGAACAACTTCCATGCTTGGAGATTCAGAATGACAAATTTCTTGATGTGAAAAGGCTACTGGAAGTACATTGAAGGAGAGAATGAAAATGCTCCGCAATTACCATAAAGGAATCAGACTGCAGATCAAGTAAGAGCATATAACGAATGGAATCAAGGATGCTAAGACTCCAAAAGAAGCTTGGAACATTTTGGTCACATTGTATGAGACCAATACAAAGGCACGGAAATTACCACTCAAGAACGAGTTGCTTACATTGGAGAAGAAGATCATGTCGGTAAGTGACTACACCTTGAAAATCAAAAGCATATGTGAGTCACTTGCATCTATTAGCGTGAATGTAGATGATGATGATAAGGTGGAAGTGTTTCTTCATGGTTTAGGAGCTGCATATAAGCAGTTCAGAACTTCTATACAGACCAGGGAGAATATTCCAAATTGTGCTGATCTGGTATCTATGCTGATTATTGAAGAAAAGAATCTTGGTAAGGATTCAAACTCCCAAGGAAAATCTAGTTCTGAGCAGGTATTCTTCTCTGGTAGAGGAAGAGGCAGAGGTAGAGGTTTTGGAAGTGGAAGAGGAAATAGTAACCAAGACCAAAGTCAACAACAGAATCATGCAGTAGGAAGAGGACAATTTCGAGGCAAAGGGAGCCAAAGAGGCCACATAACTTTCCAAAGAAATGATTTAGGTAATGACAGTAAAGGATGTTGGAATTGTGGTAAACCTAGACACTTTGAAGGTGATTGCAGGTTGAAGAATCAAAATAACAGAAGGCAGCAGAATAACTATGCATCCACAAGTGCATATGATTTCTGAGAAGCTATTCATGGTTTAACATCACATGATGAACACGATGTCTGCTGGTGTTTCAAACTCAAATGATAATATCTGGTATGTTGATTCACATGCTTCAAATCACATGACCAGTCATGCGGAATGGTTTAGTACTTTGCAAAAAGTACCAGTTCCTTGATATGTTGAAACAGGTGATGACACATCACATCCTATTGAGCATACAGGAAACATAGCACTATCGATGGAGGATGGAAAGGTAAAACATCTTGCTGATGTGCTACATGTTCCAAATATAACAAAGAATCTGGTTTCTGTTGGACAAATGGTGGACCAAGGATTACAAGTCAGGTTCAATGATGATGGATTATATGTAGAAGAGTACAAGCAGGATGGACTATTGGTTGCCAAAGGAAACAAAGTGGGTAGGATGTTCACCTTAAATGTGAAGATTCCTGAAATGAATGCATCCATGTTTGCAAAAGGTACAGGAGTTATTGCAAATATAGAGATGTGGCACAAACGGATTGGACATGCAAACTTGCAAAGGTTGAAATTGATGCAGTCAAAGGAGATTGTCCATGGACTACCAAATTTCAAAGTTGCAGAAATGCAAAAGGTATGTCCAGCATGTCAATTTGGTAAACAGTCAGGAGCATCATTTCCACATGACAAGCATGTTAGTGAGACTGTACTAGAAGTAGTACATACAGATGTTTGGGGTCCAACAAAGACCACATCTATGGGCAATTGCAGGTTTTATGTTACTTTCATTGATGACCATACATGCAAAGTATGGGTATATTTCATGAAAGAGAAGAGCGAGGTGTTGACTCACTTCCAGAATTTTAAAGCTATGGTGGAAAAGCAAATAGGGAAGTACATTTAGACATTAAGATCTGATGGAGGAGGTGAATACATGTCAAATGAGTTTAGCAGTTTTCTAAAAAATCATGGAATTCGACGTCATTTTTCATGCAGGTACACAGCACAAAAGAATGGTGTTGCTGAATGCAAAAATAGACATATTGCAAAAATAGCAAGAGCCTTGATGGCTGAGAAGAATATGCCTCATTGTTATTGGATAGAAGCTGTGCATATTGTTGTATACATCATGAACAGAACTCTAACTACTGCTATACATCAAGTTACACCTGAAGAGAAGTTTACAGGTAAAAAGCCAAACTTATCACATCTGAAAGTTTTTCGCTGTATTGCATATGTACATGTCCCAGATGAATTGAGGATGAAGCTTGATCCAAAAGCAAAACAGTGTGTCTTCATTGGATACTCCCTTGATTAAAAGGGATATAAATGTTATAACCCACTCACATGACAGGTAAAGGTGATCAGAGATGTGGTATTTGATGAAATTTCAAGCTTCTATGCAAATGCCAAAGAAGGACTGAATCTTGAACCAAATGACAAAGAAAATGCTGAAAAATCAAGTGTACAATATGAAGTTTTGAATGGATTGGATGCATCACCAAGCAATAGTTCCAACTCAAATCCATGGAGTGGAAGATTGCGTGGAAATATGAGTCCGGAAAATTCATCAAATACATCCAAGAAAGGTAAAGAAAAGCTTTCTGCAGGTCATAAAACATGTGCAGGTTTTGAAGACATTGATGGAGATTCAAGCGGTTCAGAAAAGAGTCTTGATGAGGAACTTGGACTGCCCTCTATGAAGGCTCCAGGAGTAAGAAGGGCACATGCAGAGGATACAAGGAGAAGTGACCCAGGACCAAGAAGATCTGGGAGGATGCAGAATTCAATGCAACGATTGATGTATGATAGTTATATGGCTCGTCATTGTGCCTACATGACAAAGGTAATACAAGATGTTGAACCTTCTTGCTTTGAAGATGCAATTGGAATTGCAGATTGGGAAAAAGCTATGGATGAGGAGATGGATGCACTTTATGGAAATGGTACATGGAAGCTGGTTCCATTGCCGCAAGGAAAGAAACCCATAGGCTGCAAATGGGTTTACAAGGTAAAGCATAATGCTGATGGTAGCATAAGCAAGTATAAAGCAGGATTGGTAGCTAAAGGATATGCACACACATATGGCATTGATTATGAGGAAACATTCAGCCCTATAGCTAAATTGTCTACTGTCAGAACACTTGTTATATGGAGCAGCCACAAGGATATGAAGATTCAAAGCATCTAGAATATGTTTGCAGGTCGCAAAAGGCTTTGTATGGGCTGAAGCAAGCCCCTCGTGCATGGCATGCAAGGATTCCTGATTACTTAACCAGCATTGGGTTCTCTTTGTGTGATGCAGATCACTCACTATATGCAAGGAAGGCTGATGATGGCATCACTATTGTGGCTATTTATGTTGATGACCTGATTGTAGGTGGTGATAATGAAGGAAGCATCAAAGAGGTAAAGCAACTTCTTATGCAAGAATTTGACATGAAAGATCTTGGTGTGCTGCGCTATTTCTTGGGCATTGAGTTTATACATACAAAAACAGGTAAATGGATGTTGCAAAGGCAATATGCCTTGAATATGCTGCAAAAGTATGGTATGGCTGATCGTAAGTCAACTTCTATGCCATTAGATCAGAATTTGAAGTTGGATACTACATCAGGTGAAGCACTGGAAAATGCTACTATGTATAGGAAAATTGTGGGAAGTCTTATATATCTCACAGTTACAAGGCCTGATCTAAGTTATATTGTTGGACTTGAAAGTCAATTTATGTAGGTTCCCAAGAAGCCACATTTGGTTGCTCTGAGGCACACTCTACATTATGTGAGTGCTAATTTGGATTATGCATTGTTTTATGAGGCTGGTGTAGATTTGCAGGTTTATGGATACATTGATGCAGGTTGGGTTGGTAGCATTCCAGATAGAAGATCTACTAGTGGTTTTCTATTCTCACTTGGGAGTGCAGCTGTTACATGGAGCAGCAAGAAGCAACCCACTGTTGCTTTGTCGAGTACAGATGTTGAGTATAGAGGTGCTGCAATGGAAGCATGTGAGGCATTATGGCTAGAAATGCTACTTGCAGATTTAGGTGTGGAAGAGGGAAAGCCTATCACTATTTATTGTTATAATCTTAACAACATACAGTTAGCACAGAATCCTATTTTCCATGCTAGAACAAAGCATATCGAGGTACATTATCACTTCATCAGAGAGAAGGTATTAGCAGGTGCTATTGATCTTGTTTATGTGAGAACAAATGAGCAGGTTGCTGATATTTTCACCAAAGCACTTGGAGCTGAGAAGTTGAAGAAGTTTCCGGAGATGCTTGGATTACAAGATATGGCATTGAGCTTGAGGGGAAGTGTTGAGATATCAAGCTCAACATGTGATGATCCAGGATGACACGTACCAGTTTTTTGTTTCTCTGACATGTATAGTGGTCACACCAGTATATGTCAGGGATACTTCATTGAGCTTTATTAGATTTATCTACCGAGAGTGATGGCACATTTTTTCTTTGCCAGCTCACTCATTTGCGGACAGTAGGTTTTTCCTTATGTATTGATCTTTATATATTGCACTTGTTGTATTCTTGTTTTTAGGTCATTCTTGTACATTCCTTTTTATGTAATAGAAGAAGAAGAAGAAGAAGAAGAAGAAGAAGAAGACCTTTCTTCCTTGCCTCAATCTGTGTGTGTGCTTCTCCTTGAGAGTGAGAGTGTGTGTGTGAGCTCTCTTCCTTATCTCCTTCCTCCTGATAGTTGGTACCATCCAACTTATCCTCAACAGCCAACATACGAAATACATCACTGCTTTCAGCCATGGCCGGTGACTAAAATACCTTGATGCAAAAAATTGACTGTATCTCAAAAAGTTGAACAGAACTACCCATACAAATTCTGCTAAACATGTAGCAGACATTGAGATGCTTATACTGGCAAATCGAAACTAGTATATACCTTTGGCACAAAAAGACAAAATAGCCTGCACAAGCACTACGATAGTGCATTCGAAGGCCGAAACGAGCTCAGAACGCGACATGACAAACGAAGAAGTTTTGATCTCAGAAACACGCTGAATATGCTCAGCAAACTTCGTGTGATCTTGAGTTTGCAACCGGAGAGGTGTCGATGATGCCCTAGATGAAGCAGCGACCTTCTCTGATATCGATTATTTAGGATGTAAAATTCAGGTAGTAATCAAGCTTCTTGGCGATGAATAGGATAGTCACTTGGAATTTCATATTTTTACAAGAGTATTTTGCCCTCCAAATAGCCTCTGGACACTATTTTTATGACGATGCCAGACCCTAAAGTTTGGATAGAGCTCTTAAAAATTCTATATATGAGAAAGAGATCTCATTTGTTAGGATTAATTAGTTAGAGCTGACAACTCTAATTGAGCATTGTATCTAAGCTTTTGCAATACAGTGAGTTCTTGGAGCATCCTATCTCTTGCCTACCCATGAGTGTGTGTGTGTGCCCATGTGCATGTTTGCCTTGCTCTTGTTGGAGGTGTGTGTGCTTTGATTTCTTCATGTGTAGGTCTTCATATTGATCGATTGGTCACTCCATGGATACTACATTGTTCTTTTGCGTGTGTGTTGTTGGTCTATGATGATGTGGCTTTACATGCCTCCCATAAAATTTTGGTCATGATCTACAATGAGGCTTAGGGGAAAATGAGGGGTTAACCTATAATAAATATGGCACATTCATCCAATGTAGGATCAAGGCAGGATTCTTTTCTAATTTCTTTGTCCTCCATACAAGATCCATAACATCATTTTTTTTTAGGTACAGTTAAACATATTCTTTGTGAAGTAAGATCCACATCTCGATTTTTCTTAGTACTTCTCTTTATATATATGTGTGTCTACTCCATAATTCCAAAAGGCGGTGAGGGTATAGATGCAAAATTTTCTCAACATCATTACTTTTGATCTTGGCATCTTTCATGCTTTTTATCACTTTGTTTTCAAAATCTTCCGTTAATATGGCCATTACCTTCACCTCTTTCTTCTGTTCTAATGATGCTGGAAATTTGAATTATAGGCACATCTGAGTAATAATCCCTCCACACATGTGATAAATCAATGGGAGGTGAAAGTGGGCATACTATTTATCTATAGCATGCATCCAATGAACAGGTGAAGCTATTGATCCTAGTGGTGCATCAAAAGTATTTGTAGGAGCCTTTGGTTGCTCTGGCTTATGCACCCATGTCTTGAATAATGTCCCCTTGTCTTTGCAACAATTGTAATGCATTGTGCAAGGCTTTATCTGACTTAGTTTTTTCCTCTCCCAATAAATTCAATTGATCAACATCTCATGACATTGTTCAATAGTACGTTTGAGCTTTTACTTTACTAATTTGCTTCTTGAATTCCTCTGCTTGTTTTTTATGTGTTGATTTCATCTATTTCTATTTTATGAATATTTGCTTGTGATTTGTATGTTGGGTGTGTGTAGAAGTGCGAGAGACACACGAGAAGCACACACAAGGAGCACAAACGAAGTAAGACACACGGAGAAGCTGATGGCTGGAATAGCTCTCTCTATTGACGATCAACTGATCTGAAGTAACAGCTGAATAATATCCCTAAGTACAAAGTACTACCACATATGAGTATCAAGTATGTGGTAACATGGGGAAAAAACCTCTAGCCAACACTAGAGTAAAAAGTGCCCATGTATAGGGAAAAGGTTCACATCAAAGCTACTCGAGGATCACATAAGTGTAACAAACCCCCCTAGAGCGAATGATGTGAACACATACAGGGAGTGACAGATCAGCCCCCACAAGGTAATAAGCCTAAAGCTTTGCAAACAACTTCAAACTTTTCTCGTGGAAGAGCTTTGGTGAATATGTTTGCCACATTATCTTGTGTAGGCACATTATCTTGTGTAGGCACATAATCTCAGCCATATACACTCCACTATAGCTGTGAAAATTGCCCTATACTCAGCTTCACAACTCGATGTCACCACTGTAGGTTGCTTCTTACTCAACCAAGATATGCATGAGTCTCCAAGGAAAAAGCAATTACCACTAGTGGACACGCAAGTATCATAACAACCAGCCCAATCACTATTTGTAAAAGCATGCAAGCATGGCTGAACATATCTGCCATAAAAGAGACCTAATCTCAAAGTGCCTCTGAGATATCTAAACACACGTTTTACCGCTTGCCAATGCTTAGTGCCAAGGCTATGCATGAATCTACTCAATTGTGAAACTGCATACTCTATATCCGGCCTTGTGTTGCATGCATATATAAGACATCCAACAACTTGCTGATAAAGAGAAGTGTCAAATGCATTACTAGAATCCTCGTCTGAGAACCTGAATCCTGTCTCAACTAGTGTGGAAACTGGCTTGCAATCCTCAAAGTCAAAATGTTCAAGTAGTTTTTCAACATACTTTGCTTGATGCATAACAATTCCCCCCTCAACGGATAGAAACTAGATGCCAAGATAGTAGCTCAAAAGACCAAGATAAGTGACATCAAAAGTATGCTGCAAATCAGCCATAAGAATGTCAAGTTTTGCATCACATGACCCTGTCAAGAGTATGTCATCGATATAAAGAACAAGCACTGTAAGATCAGCCCCATTTTTGTGTACATAGAGTGTGCTTTCAATCGGACTACATGTGAAGCCAAGAGCAATCAAGTGCTTATGGATTTTGTCATACCATGCACATGGAGCTTGCTTGAGACCATACAAGGCTTTATGCAAGTGACAAACCATATGCTCTTTCCCTTTCATAGCAAATCCAGGAGGTTGCTTCACATAAACCTCTTCTTGCAAATCACCATTCAAGAAGGTTGTTTTTATGTCCAACTGATGCACTTTCCAACCTCAATGGGCAGCCAATGCGACCACGGTACAAATGGTAGCCATGCGTGAAGTAGATGCAAAAGTTTCCTCATAGTCAATGCCATATTGTTGTGCATATTCTTTGGCAAACAATCTAGCTTTGTAGCGATCAATGCTACCATCAAACTTTCTCTTAATCTTGTAAACCCACTTTGTACCAATGGCATTCTTTCCTTTTGGCAATTCACATAACTCCCAAGTATTCCTATGTATGGAATCCATTTCTCATTGAATAGCACTCATCCATTGTGGATCGTCACATGCATCTTCAAAAGAAAGTGGCTCTTCATTACATGCTATAGCAATAAGATAATAATCCACAAAATTACTTGATGCATGGTGAGAGCTTGATCTTGTTCTACCAAGTAAAGGTGCACTCAATTTGCTGTCTTGCAAAGTTTGTTTTAGCCTTTTTAGCATAGATTGTACACTCTTGATAGACATGCGTTCATTATGTAATACATCATCAACATGTGTATCATGCGTGGCCTGAATTTCATGCTCATTTTCAGCCATATTTTGATGCAAATGTTTAGCCATATGTGGCTGGAAATTTCTAGCAGTTTTGGCAATTTTTGGCTGAAATTTTTCAGCCATGTCTGGCTGGAAATTCTCTACATTTTCAGCCCTATTTGGCTGGAATATTTCAGCCGTTTGAACCTCAGTTGGCTGGTCTACATGGCCATAGTCAAGCGCACCATTTTGGAACAAAGGCATGAGTGTATCGAACACATCTTGTGAGCTAACTGTTAGCTATTATTTGCATTCAAGTAGAGCGAAAACTGAATTTTCAACAAATATCATGTCTCGACTCACAATAATTGTGTTCGTCAATGGATGGTACAAATTATATCCCTTACTTTCAACACTATAACCAACAAATATACATTTCTTTGCCTTGTCATCAAGTTTGTGACGTTGTTGTGATGGCACAAGAGCATATGCCAAACAACGAAACACATGCATATGACTAACCATAGGCTTATGACCATTCCAAGCCTCATAAGGAGTGATGAATCTCAATGCTTTTGTAGGGCAATGATTCAACACATAGTTTGCACACATGACTTCCATCCAAAACTTATGAGGAAGATGCTTTCCTTTAACCATACATCGTGCCATTTCAAGTAGAGTTCTATTTTTACGCTCGGCAACACCATTTTGCTAAGGTGTATATGGCAGCGTACATCGGTGTGAAATACCTCTTTCATGAAGAAAAGCATTAAACTCATGGGACATGTATTCACCACCACGATCTGTGCGTAGAGTCACAAACTTTTGTGAAGAAAAATTTTCAGCCATAGCTGAAAATGCTTTGAAGCAAGAAAATACCTCATTCTTTGCTTTCATAGGATACCACGTATGGCGAGTAGCATCATCAATGAAGGTAACAAAATATACATGCTTCCCAAAAGATGGAGTCTTGACGGGACCACATACATCACTATGAACAAGCTGCAATTTTCTTTTAGTGTGTGTGTGACTATCTTTTGGAAAAGAAGCACGATGCATTTTTCCAAGAATGCAACCTTCACATGCATTTTTCCAAGAATGCAACCTTCACATGCAAGCCAATAACCATGTCCTTCTTTTGCAAGTAAAGCAAACTATTGAAGTTTAAGTGACCAAAACGAACATGTCAAAGCTCCATTTCAGCCATGGAAGAAGTATGAGCAACCAAAGCATTCGAGGAAGCCCTCTTGTATGTATCCATGCGATACAAACCATTACATAATGTACCGGACATCATGATAACATCGCCATTGTTGAAATCATGAACCATACACTTATCATCAACAAAGTATACATGAAGTCCATCTTTGGCAATCAACAAAACTAAAATTAAGTTCTTTATACTGGGCACATACAATGCATTTTTCAAGAGAATCACACCTCCATTTGCAGCCGTAAGCTCAATTTCTCCTACCCCAATGATAGGATAAGAGGCATTGTTTGCACACACCACATGTAAAAGATTCCAGTAATCCTTTCAACAATGTAGAAATGAGTGATGCATCCGGAATGATCTCATCTATGTTTGCCATTGCTCTTTCAAGTCCTTCATGCATGTCACATACACATCCACCGACTCATTTTCAGCCATACATACATCCTCAAGTTGCTTCCTCAAGTATGCAACACGTGCTTCGTTACGCACGGCATACAAAGAAGCAAGAGTTTCCCATGCCTGTCTCGATATGGAACATGACCAAATGTGTGGAACTATATGACACTTCATAGAAAGCGCAATCAAAGCATGAGCTTGAGCATCTTTTCCATACAATCTAAGCTGCTCTTGTGTAGGTGGAGAAGGAGAAGCCACTGTACTCGAAGAAGAAGCTCCATCTGTGACAGTAGACTGTGAAGTAGAAGAACATGCCAGTCTTCGATCTACATCTGCCACTATGTTCCAAAGTTGTTTGGCAACAATAACATGCTTCATTTTGTAAGACCACATCGGATAGTTGGTCCCATCAAGCTTATCTTTAGCTTGAAGCATGCCAAACAAGTCATTGTTGCCCCCCATTTCACAAAAGAACAAGAATGTGACAAAATCTTCACTTCGATGAAAGCTGAAATGAATGCTGAAATTTCAGCTCACAAACCATCACTTTGATGGTGATTCTCACTGCACGAATGGCTTCGAAATGGGGGTAAAACTTTAGCACACCTGCTGGAAATGTTTATTGGCTCCTGAAATTCACAGTTCTATGCTCCGAAGTTGATTTTCACTATTAAAAGTGCGCGCGCCACGACGCGAAAAACCAAACTTGAGAAGGAGTTGAACCTACTCTGATAGCACTGGTTGGGTCAGTGTAGAAGTGTGAGAGACACATGAGAAGCACACACAAGGAGCACAAATGCAGCAAGACACACGGAGAAGACGATGGCCGGAATAGCTCTTTCTATTGATGATTAACTGAACTGAAGTAAGAGCTAATAATATCCCTAAGTACAAAGTACCACCACATATGAGAGTATCAAGTATGTGGTAACATGAGGAAAAACCTCTAACCAGCACTATAGTAAAAAGTGCCCATGCATAGGGAAAAGGTTCACATCAAAGCTACTTGAGGAACACATAAGTGTAACATTGTACGCTTTTATTTTTGCGTTCATTGCATTAATTTGATCGTCATGCTCACTTCTCAAATCAATTAGTTAATCAAATATAAATGCCTATAGTAACTCATCATTTTGTGCTCTTAATTATTTGACATCTTTCATTCATATTTTTTATTGTATCTCCAAGATCCCACATTTCTTTGTTACCTTTGTTTGCTTTGCTTCTGATGATGTCTATTTTTGTTTCAATACTTGATGTTCTTCTTTTGATTGGTGGTAGTTGGAGGAAAGTTACTTGGGATCAATTGTTAGAGTATTATGTTGGGAGATGAGGGCATCATACCTAACTAGGAATGAGGCTAAGTCCTTCTCCATCTTCTCTTGTTTCCTCTATAAATTAGATAACTCTTGAATTTCTCATTCATTTCTCTAGATTTGAGTAGTTCTTGAATAGAATCTTCGAACTATGTGGCCATTGCTCCTTGCATCATCATTCTTATTGAAGGCTTCAATTAATTTACATCTACATTCAGCCATGTGGAAATGGGTGTAGATGGGGCTGTCAAAGCTCCAACTCGACTACCACCATATGTATGTAATAATTCATTCAATAGTCTTTTGCATTTCAGGGAAATTTTTAGCTGTCATATGGGTGTGATAATGGTACTTATAGTAATTCTATTTTAGATGGAATGGATGCAACTGGTGTGACATCTTGAGACTCTTTTGGGGTGATCATTTAACGAGTGCCTAAAGACATAGTTATAAGGGTTTTGAATAGTATGAATCAACGATCTTACTGGTGTAAACATTGCTAGAGCAATGGAAATCCAAGTAGCCACAAGTGGTTCTTCCATATGTGCATCTTCTCTATGTGATAGTTTTTTCAATTGATAGGCTTTATTTCAAGTATCATCATTGTCTAGTTCAAATATAATAGGAGTATTTTCGGGTGAATTATTATCTTCTAAACTTGAATATAATGAAGATTCTTCATCCTCTACTAGTTGTTCTCTAGGTTTCACCAATCTCCTTATCTTTTCACCTAATTTTTTTTTCTTTGAAACCAAATTGGATTGTAGATAATGGTGCTCTTGAACATTTAAGTTATACTGACCTTCTAGATATTGATGTATACCTTGCAAAACTTTCTCCAATTCCTCAAGTGTGATTGGGGTTGGCTGTTCTAATAATGATTTCTATAGGACATGAACTCTTTTAGATGGGTCAAGTCAAAGTTTTGATTGTACCTTCCTAGCTTTTTGTTATCCTCTCATCCTAGGTGCAGTACTTGGCTTAGGTGTTGGGTCACTTGTTTCTTTACTTTTGGGACCATGAAACCCTTGATATAATTAATTATTTTGACTACTTTTGGAGCCAATTTCAACATGTCTCTTACATTTAATGGATGATATATAAGAATTGTCAAGGCATCTCGTCCATTCATCAAATGCTTGGTACCCTATTGCTTATGAGCCTTTGCTTGGACCTAAGGCACAAGATTTGCTTGGTTGCCCAATCTTTTCAGGGAATATGACAATAGATGTATTATTTGTGGAACAATATATCTTTTCATTATGGGGGGAAAAATTTTTGGTGTGCTACATGCACTAGCATCTCAATATCCATAAAGTTTTTATGACGCCAGATATGATCTTCATCTTTCAATTCAACCATGCCATTTCTCACCCACCAAAAAGCGTCTTTGATCAGATTATGAGAGAATTTGGTTACTCTTGGCTTTCCATAAAAATCTTTCATACAAGCTACTAGTAATGAGACTTCATCCTTTAATGGTTGAATCATGTTCATCACCTATGCACATCTTTTGCGATCTATCATATATAGGGAGAAACATATAGACATGAACCCTTAAAGCTACCCAAGCATCATGTACTCTAGAGATGGTGTGTATTTCATTGAATTTCTTAATTAAGGTAATGAATTGATTATCTTGTCCATAATAGGTATTGATGCTTGAAAGAAATGATCTCTTAGAAGATCATTAAGCATTCCATTGCCTCTTGCCTTTGTAGTAGTTCTAGCTTCAAATAAGGGGTGTGCTTCTCGCTATTCTAATGCCATCTCTTAGAGAAGAAGCACTTGAATGTTGTTAGAATTCATGCATTTATCAACTAGGAAAAACTTTCTCAATAGTAACAAATGCATCAGTTGAAGTGCCCAATACACATGTTGCCATTGTAAGAACAATTCTTCATAGCATGTCACCTTACTGCATTTTCCATGATATTATTTGTTTTATAATTTTTATGTTGTTTTGTTTTATCTTATCAATATTTCTTTTTCATTGTGATCATAGGTTAGTGGTGAATAGTTGAAGCCTATACAACCACACTTCATGTGGGAAAATTCTGTAGAATGTTAGTATGGTATAAGAGTGGAAAATTGCTAACTTAATCTAAAGTATAAAAGATAGTTCCTACTACCTTTAAGGAGTGTGCACAACTAATTAGATACCTGAAAAAAAGTTTCTAGTTGCAAGGCGTAATGGACTATAGGAGATCTGAAATCACAACCTCTTGGTTAGGAGTGTGATGGGCTAACCACCTACTCCAAAATCCATGGTTGAGGATTACTTCCTTATACTCCCTCTTAGGGTGTGTTTCAACCATCTCCTATCTGTCAAGGGTGTGGTTCAACCATCTCTTGCCTATCACTTTATTACATTCTTCCCCCCTTGGTTGATCGTCATCCTCAATGATATGCTCCTGTATTCCTCTAGCCTTGATGATCATCTCTTCAAATCCCTAGGTCCCTTGAATCGGTGTCCTCAACCTCACATAGTTTCTTGAACCTTGTTTGCAACCTTGGTGTCTTGAACCCTATTGTCAACCTTAGTATCTTGAACCTCGTTCTCACCCATGTTCTATATCTTAAACTCTCAATTGATTGCCACCCAAAGTGTCTTAAGAGCTTCACAATTTCTAGCTAGCTCAATAGACTTGGAATTTTTGTTCCGAGAGCTTTCCAATGGTACCTTATATGCTTCAATCTGACCTACCGATTGAGAGATACACTCCAATCTTTATTAAATAGAATTCTCAAAGCGTTGCCTTCCTCCTCAGTACCCTTTCACATGGTAGAGTGCCCAAGGGCCTTTTTTAGAGCCATTTGGTCAATCCACCTTGCCCAAGCCTACTTCCTAGGCTTTGATAGCAATGTAATGAACTATAGGAGATTTGAACTCACAACCCACTTGCCCCAAAAGTCATGGTTGAGAATTACTTCCTAATCCTTCTTCTTAGGGTGTAGTTCAACCATCTCTTAAGTTTCAAGGGTGTGGCTCAACCATCTCCTAACTATCACTTATTACACAAGTCCTTGTAATGAGGCCCTATATGCATACTCTATGTGCATGATATTTTATGGGTGCAAAGAGGGAATTGAGTCACATCCTTAATGTAGAATTTGTCTTTGAATATTTGCTTTGGTCACCACTTCCATCAAATAGGTAAACTTTTTCTCACTCCACTTGGTTGAAAGAGTTGTATTCATGTTTTGTTCCTATGTCTAATCTTCCAAGTAATCCATTCCTTGGTTTATTGAACTTTTCTTTGTCAATTGACTAGTATCTTGTGTACTTGTTTCATTTTGATTTGTTTGCTTTAGTAGACATGTTGACTTAGGACTATTCCAAGAGTCCTTCCTTGCATTACAAATTTGCTTAGCTTTTCTTGATTTCATAGTAGAATCCAATTTCCACTTCTATTGTCCACTCTCTATTAGATCCTTGTGAATCCCCATCCCTCTAGTTTTTGTGCCTCTCAAGGTCTCCTCATTATTTTTTCTTAGATTTTGGTTGGGGTTCAGAGTGTAAATTTCTCAAATTGCCAAGAGTAAAGAAGCTACAAAGATTGTGTTGTCCACCCATGCGCTCCCAATGTGGAGCTAAGATGGCAATCTAGATAGACTCTAAATGAAGGGCTTACTAGTGTGCAATATTGTATAGAGCTACACATGGGCCATACAAATATACCTTTTACAAAGATAATTGATATAGATAAACATATTCATGAGAGATAAAATAGTTGGCAAAATATATAATGTGACAATATCTCCATGACCAAAAGTCCTACTATCTCGACCCTATAGGTTGGGGGGACTCAAAGGCCTTTATTTTCACCTTGAATGGCGACCCAAAGGCCCATACATTTATGACCTTCTCTTCACATATGGGAAATGGATGCATCATTTTGGAATTTCCTAAATGGATAGGAAAGATTTTCTCTCCATGGCATTCAATATGATATCCCCCCATTTTCATCATGTAATCTTTGATCGAAGATAAGGTTAAAGCTAACTTTTCCACTGAGAAGGCTCTTATGGTACTAAATATTGCTCTTGTGTCTATTAAGACATCAATCAAAATGCACTCTATCTCTCCTATGCCTACTTTCAAGTATAGCCTTCTATCCACAAAACTCTTTTGTAAGTATAATTGCTCATATCCTATAGATCTCTCGTCCATCGATTGCAAATATTCTTTCCATTTTTTAATTCATTCCAATGCCTCTTGTTGCACTTCTTGATGGATTCGCTCCTTTAATTGTTTGTGATGTTTGGCTTGTAGTAAACAACTAAGCATAGATTCAATAAGAGGATACCTATAAAGCTTCACTCTACACCTACTAATATAGTTGGGTAAAATGATCCTATCCAAGGTAGCTAGACTTATAGCTCCTCTTGAGGATATTATAATAATCAATAGAGGGCCATAAGCTCTTTTGTTAGGGATTGGTCTATTTGGACCTCTATATATGTGTGTGGCACAAGGGCTAAGGCTAGCCAAGGTCCCTATCTTGGGGGATATCCTAAGGTATCTAAGGGGTGATGAGAATGAGTGTGCATGATGGCCACATGTCCTCACTTGGAGAAATCCCGATCATTACTATCTAAGAGGATATAAAGGATGGGAGGAGAGTGCACACACAACTAATCAAGTCCTCAATTTCAAGATTTCTTTGACATAAATTTTAGGAACAAGTCCTACACTTTGTATTTATAGTTAATCAAGGGATTTTTTGAATACTCTATGTGCAAATTTTTGGGGCTATTGCATATGATCATCATCTTCATCATTAAGAGTCATTGCCATCAAGAGCAGGGTGTAGAGCTTTGTTTAGCAAAAAGGTTGGAGGAGCCCCCTCAAAGGGAAGCTCAAGAGCCCCCCAAGGGAGCCACACGTGCATGGTGCCCAAGAAGGACATGTAGTAGCACCATGGAGGCTTCTCCCACCTATGTGCACTCATGCACTCATCAAGAGAAGCTTTCAATTTTCTCTTCTTTACTTGTTGAGAGCCATGAGGATGAGACCTCATATATATACCCAAAAAAGGTGCTAAGAGAAGCACATGTGGTAAAAAATGAGATTGTGCATGATTAATTTTGACCATATATCTCCATAGAACTAAAAAATCCTTTCTTTTAGGGAACAATTCTACACATACCCTTCTCTATAGAGCTCAATTCCAATATATATCTTTACCATTTTGGGCATAGCTCCTTCATCCGACCTCCAATTAAGTGATTCCAAGTCCTATGGAATCCTTGCATTGAGAGATATCTAAGAAATGCCTGGAACATATACTTTGACCTTAGAAAACCTTGTGTATAGAGATTTGAAGCTATTTGTTCATAGTTAAGGAGCTTCATAGGAGGTCTTTTGTGGCATGAGGACGATGGACCTCAACTTGGGAACACAAGAAGGGTGATCGGTGATCGCTTCTATCTCTTTCACTACCCCTGCACGTGGACTTCTTCATTCCATAGATAAGTTTTCTTATTGATAAATGTATTCTAATTCTCCTTTGTGCATCAATCATCACCTAGGATAAGCATTTGCTTTTCATATATGCATGTACACTTGTACATATGCTTGTGAATCACTGCACTTTTCGTGAAATAGATGGTAGCATGTGTTAGCAGTCGGTATGGACGACCACTTCAATTGTAAAATGTATGTATGATGTAATAGGAAAAAAGGAGATCTTACAGAGATCGAAAGAGCTTTCGGAACTGTGGGTTCGGTGATTTTATTGTATCCAAAATTATGGAACGGTGGGTATTGATTACGAAGAAGTTTGGTGTCGATCATTATAGTACATAGTACGGAAGAGAGAGTTCAGAGGACGAAGATACACAGAGTGCTTAAATCTGTGAAGTCTATCAAATCCTATTCAGAGTATTATCAGTAAGAAGATGATGTATCTAAGCACTATGTATCTTTGTAAATGAAAACTACATCTTCTATTGCCGTAATATGTTTTTGTTGTTATCTCATTGTTGTAACGAAGTGGACACTGTTGTAATGAAGTGGCACTGTATGAAGTTTGTGTTAATGCAATTAACAAGGAACAAAAATGCATGTTTATGAATACTGTGTGCCAAACACATGATTTTATTGTAGGTACAGTGAGGAAAAAGCAAGAGGGTGTAGTGCTCTTATTTATATTGACATCTGTGTCGCAAGCACATGGACTTTGCATAGGGTGTGTAGTACGCTATGATCTTTTATTTCTCATTGTGTGCCCGCAAGCACACTTCTGATCAAAGTGATTGTAGAGCAGTTCAGTTAATTTTTTTTAGATTATCATTTTGCTGCCAAAATTTTCAAAATTTCTATGCATGGTTGTTTGAAGCATAAAAGTAGAGAGCATGTGAATTTCCACTACCATCATTTATATTAGATGTACGTATATAGAGATAAAAACTTTATAAAACAAAAAAACACATAAAAACATTTAAAAATATAAAAAGAAAAAAGCTTACACTTATTTAAACATGGATTCAAGACATTCCTCTCCACAAAGGGAGGATACACACATGGTCGAGCATCTAATAGACACTATAAAAACCATGAGCACTATAATATCACACTTAGAAAGCACGTTTCAGACTATCTTAGAGAACATTCGTGCCTCTAAGAAAGAGGAAGCTATGCTTGATATCGGGATTCCAAAGATGGAGTTGGAAGCTCTAGGTGAACTTCACACTCTAGAAATATCTATTGAGGGTGTCTCAGTTAGAGAGGCCATATAGTAGCTTAAGAATCTTAAGCTGCCATGTTATCATGGATCTACTAATGTGTTCCATAGTTACATTCATAAATGGTTGCTTCTAGTTAGTTAGAAAAATCATCAAATAATGTCTCTTTTTGAAGACAATAAATTATTCAAGTACAACACGAGAGTTAAAAAGAAAGCTAAATGAGTGGAGTGTATTTATATATGATATTATTGGTGGAGAAAGTCCTAAATAAATTTGGCTTATTTCACATGATTTAATACCACCTCAGTGGAATTGATAGACTTCAATGCAGTCTCTCAAGATTTTTAATGCATCGAGATAAATTTGACTTCTTTCACGTGATCAAATTTCACATCACCTCAAAAAGATTTTTAATGTCATTGAAATATGTTTGATTTCTTTCACATGATCAAATATCACATTATCTCAACAAAGTTGAGATGCTTCTATGCATTCTCTCAATGTCTATTGTTAGACTTAAGCAAACTCATCTATATCTGCTTAATGTCTTATTATTATAGCATCATGTTTTTACCACCAAGATACATGCAAACATATGAGGAGCCTTTGAAGAACATTTTAAAAAAATAACATAGTGTTATCTCCATAAAAAAACCTATCCCAATGTAGGTGCCCCATTGTTTATATAAATTGTTAGAATATAGAAGAACTCACAATAGAAAATTCCAAATTTATCTTTAAAGACAATACTACACAATCATGGGATGTCTTGGTAGCAAGGCTAGCATATATAGCAAAGATATATAATGATTTTCATAAATTGGATCTTATGTAACTATTATTTAAGAGAAAGCAAATATCTATGATGGATACACAAAAGGGTTACACACCCACTTATTGAACCTGCATAGAATGCCTTTGCCCGTTGTTAGGGATGAAAACTTCTTAGAGGCGGGGTTTGGGGGGGGGGGGGTTTGTTTGCATGACAAGACGAGCAAGAGAAAGCTTGTTAAGGAGGGCAATTAGGTTTTCATGTTTTAGGAGGTTTGTCAATTATTAATTATTATTGGATCACGAATGATGTATTTTTTTTATTTAGATTAAACTCAAAATAAAAGCTCTTGTTTACTCACTTTAAGAAGTAAGTAAGAGATAGTACAAGAGAGGGGGAACTATAAAAGCACATCCCCTTCACTTGTAAAATAATTCTTATTCATTTGAAAAATTGGTGTTTCTATTTGTTGTGCACTTTTCATTGAGCTTCCATGGTCTCTTCATGGATATGACCTTAGATTTTGTGTGCCAAAAGTGTTTCCTACCCCTAGATTTAAATTTTGACATTGTCTCGCATGTAATTTTGAACTTGTTTTTCTGTGTTTTCCATTGTTTTGCAACCTTTTGGAATCCAATTCAATAAGTCATGACCTTGAACTCTTGGATTGTTTGGAGCTTGCAATGCTCATTAAGACTTTGAAGTGCTACCAAATACAAATAGGTTTGGAGAACATGTACCAGGTTATGGCTATTTGAAGGTTTATAGGTAATGATCATAGGGCTTTTGTTTAGTGGTTAATTGTTTTTGAGCATTGTAATCTTTGTGCATTCCATTTCGTTTGCTTGATGTCATTTACTACAACTCTTTAGATCTTTGAGATCTCCAAATTAAATGTTGATCCCTCTATCAATACGAAGATCAAAGATCCTATCGATGCATGTTATTTTAGTCGGTTAAGTCCTTACCTCTTGGAGCAAGGGTGAGGTTCAACCTCTACTAGCCATACTAGACACATATTGGGCCTTAGCCAAGTTCAAACCTAGCTTCCCTCCTACCTTCAGACCATCATTGTTGTATTGCCTTCGGGTAGTCATAACCCCTTTTCTGTGGGATATGTGGTCCTATGAGTACTATGCTAGTTCACTAATTGTTTTTTCAATCAATTAAAGCAAAAGGGAGATTAAGCTTCGAAAAAAAAGATCAACAATCCCCAAATATAACCAAAAGAGTGTTACAAAACATTTTGTTTGCTTCATGCCTTTTACTATAACTCTTGGGATATTTAGCCGGATCAGCAAATTAAATGTTCCCTAAATATAACAAAAGAGTTACAAAATAGAGTTGAACTCAAGTACATTAAAAAATAGGTAAACATGGAAGAATGGAGAATCAATCCTTCAACTTGAAACCTTCTAAATGGAGATGTCTTTTTTTTCACTCTCTTTGTACAACTCAAAAGAATTGTATTAGTCCAAAATTATATGAACTTGTAGCGTTTTAAAATCCTCTTTCCTATCTTTGAGGAGTTCTATTTCTCTTTTTCATTAATTTAATCTTTCTTGTTCTAATCAAAGAAAACACGCAAGGAGAGAAGACACCATTCTGATAATTTGTGTATGAAATCATCATATTTTCTTCTCACGAGAGAGAGCTCATTGTTGGCCTACAACTCTGAAGTACACAGTAGAACCGTAGAGATGGTGTTAGGGGATTCCTCGCGTACTGCGTTGTTCTTACGGAAACTATAAGATTTTGTCATCTTGTTGACCGAATCGAACTTCAGAATCTATCTCTACACACAGAAAAGAAGATTAGTACAAGGATGCAGTTAACGGGGGTCAACTATCTCTACACACAGGAAAGAAGATTAGTACAATGATGCAGTTAACGGGGGTCAACTGCATTGCTGTACTGATTTTCCTTGCTGTGTGCAACGTCGACACCTCACAATCTCACGGCGATCACGTGTGCTTTCATTCTCAACCTTTTCAATTGTTTTCGTGATTCATAACAGAGTTTACATTCTTTTTACTGGTTCCCTTTCAGCTTGTGAGAAGCTTTACGTTTAGTCTTCCGCGTGGAGAGGAGAGCTGCAGAAGAAAAGAGAAAAGCAAAAGCGTAAACCCATACCTCAGGTCGCAAATTGCAATGACTCTCCTTGCTCAAGTCGAGCTGTCAGCACGAGCTTGCGTGGTCTCGGATGCGTTTTCCCTACCGCGCTTTGCCATAGCTGTGATTTCGAAGAAGGGAACGAGAGCTTTGTCTCTCCGTTTTTCCATCGTTTTCTGCATTAAGGCTTGCCTTGTTAGAGTGGTTACCGCCGAACTGTAGCGCCCCACATTTAAGTCCGAAGCTTGGATTCAGCCTTTGGCTTCTTATACGTCACATTGTCACTTATTAGGAAATCAGGGGCCAGTGCCTATGTGGTATCCTGACTCCTGAGTCCTGACTCCTACGTTCCGATATTCCAATATTTTCTTTGATTTTTGAAGTTTATTTCCCCCATCTTGAAATATGTAGGGACCAGCTGGGCACAGCCGCGAAGCAGACTAACACTATCACCTCTATTTCTGTACCACATTACAAACTTCGAGGTTTTTGAGCTGATTGGCTTCATGCTTCCCGCGCACGAAAAACATCGCTGGAGGTGGGGTCAACAGAATCACCAGGGAGAAGCTAAGTCAGCGTAGAATGCAAAGCGAAAAACACAGATCATTTCCGTTCTCTTCTGTGTAATGCTATCCTCACTCACATGCGGCTTGCGTAGTGCATGCTTCTCTTTCTGTGGAGCGCCATTCAGTAACATCATTGCAGGTGTAGATGTTGGGCAGGTGGAAGAAATGTGCGTCGGCTTAACGCGATTGGATTGTTAACTTCTCTTCTCTCTCTGTGAGACAAAGTTCTTCAATATGCACTTGAGAATGTAGGTATCTCTTTTCCAAGCCAGGGTTTCTGAGAGTTCAGAATCATTGGGCAGGAGTGATAATGCAGCCAGAGACCGTGGTCAGTTCTCCATGCTAAGGCTCAGATACGCAGACGACCGTTTGACTATTCCTTACAGGAGCCTGATAGATTTCCTTCATTTATTCAGAGTTAACAACATGGCAGGCAAGGAGTAGTCGGGATGTTTCCCACACATTGAGCTACTCTGGAAAAACCTTTTGAAGTAATAAAGGGCGAACTGTAGGCCTAAAAGTGCAAGGGGAACCCTTTTACATAATTTATCTGTGCGTACATCATAGAGGTCATAGAGGAGGTGAATATGCGGAAAAGCATCGGCAAACTCATCTTTACCGAGCAGAAAAAGCCGAATGATAGAACGTTTCTTTCTATGGGCAGAATCTTTCTGCTGTCTCTATTTTCATGAATCTTCTCGACAATGGAAACGTCAATGAGGATGCAGGTTTTATTGGTGGCTGTAGTGGCAACACTGCTGCCGATGATCTGGAACTTTGTTGTGGAAGGGGGCTCTTTGATTCTTGATACCCCCAGAGTTCTTGCTCAAACTGATACAGTTCCCATTGTTTCATCAGAGGCAGCTGCTCTTCTGAACTTAAGGGGCACGTTGGGCATCCGGAGCAGTTATTGGCCAAGGAAATCAGATCCGTGTCAAGCTTGGGTTGGCATAACTTGCCATCGTGGCCATGTTATTTCTATTACCTTATCGAATTTAAGAAGAACATATACTGGAGCCTTGAACCCTTCTTTTGCTTTGGATCCCATTCAAGCGCTGTCTAACCTTGCTACTCTGAATACTTCTGGTTTCCCTTTGCCTGGTGTAATTCCCAATTGGTTTGGTTCTCTTTCTGCCCTGGAACATCTTGATCTTTCATCCTGCTCTATATCGTCATCTCTTCCATACTCCCTTGGAAGTCTCATTAACCTCCAAAGCCTTGCCATGGCCAATAATAATCTCACGGGTCTTATACCATCTTCTTTTGGAAGCATGGCTAGCCTTACTTCACTGGATTTGTCAAACAATCGGCTTTCAGGCTCCATTCCAGGGTCCATTTTCAAGCTTCAGTATCTTGTTAGTTTGAATCTGGGTGGAAATCAACTAGTGGGTCAGATATCATCTGGCGTTGCAAGTCTTTTAAAATTGCAGTTTTTGCAGTTGAGCAACAATGCATTGCAAGGTCCCATGCCATCTGAACTAGGAAACTTCTCTTCTCTAATAATTCTTGATTTGGGATTCAATAACCTCTCAGGCCCAATACCGAAGTCAATAGGGGAATTGTCATCCTTGCTTCATTTGAGGCTATCTGGTAATTCTCTGAACAGTGAAATACCAGAACAGTTATCCAACTGCATCCATTTAAGATCACTTTCCCTCGATCAAAATGCATTAACAGGCAACCTTCCAAGAGTATTGGGTTCCCTTACTAATCTGTCTACTGTTAGCCTCTCATTTAACAACCTTACAGGCGTTTTACCCACTGAACTAGGAAATTTAGCTCAAATACAATACTTACATCTTGCGGGAAACTTCTTCTACGGTACAATTCCATTAGTTTTTGCCAATTTGACTAAGCTAACTGCTTTGGACTTTTCAAAGAACTATTTTGAAGGAATCCCACCAACTCTCACAGGATCTAAGGCAAATTTTACTGAGAATTGTTTGACAGATACTCCAAGCCAACGTACTTCAAGCACATGCAGAGAGTTTTATTTGAGCAAAGGAATCCTATTTCAAGGGGTAATTGAAGCTCCTGCTCCTCTCCTCCCGATTTCTGATGACTCAGTGAAGAAACCAAATCATTTGGCTCCAATTTTAGGAGGAGTATTTGGGGGCTTGGGATTTGTTATTCTAGTAATGATGTTGATGTTTTACATGTTGAAAAGAAGGTCAAAGGGAAAATTAGAGGAGGATGAAATGAATTCCAGAGTCCAGAAAACCACAACCCGAGCCTTTTCAGGAAATATTTCCGTTAACCTGCTCTGTCTTGGAGAAAGTTTTTCTTATGCTCAATTGCAGCAAGCATCGAGAGATTTCAGTGACGCTAATCTTCTGAAAGTTGGGCATTCAGGTGATCTTTATGAGGGTCTTTTAGAAGGGCATGCACGTGTTGTGATTAAAAGAATGAACCTTGTCAAAATGGGAAAGGCTAACTATCCGTCTGAGCTTGATCTATTTGGAAAGGCATCTCATATCAGGTTGGTTCCTCTTTTGGGTCACTGCCTTGAGCGGGAGGATGAGAAGTTGCTTGTATACAAGTTCATGCCAGGGAGAGATTTAAGCCATGCTTTACAGAAGAGAAGTAACAGAAGCTCTGCAGGGGATGGCATACAGACGCTCGACTGGATAACAAGGCTGAAGATTGCGATCGGAGCTGCTGAGGGATTGACATACCTTCATCATGAATGCTCACCTGCTTTTGTTCACAGGTATTGTGACTTAAAGAATTTATGGCAGCCAAGGGTCCTGATAATTTAATATAATTCCCCATTTGTAGCACAATTGTTGATTTGGAAATCACAGATTAGATTGTTTTTTGTTTTTATGTGTGTATCCATATATGCTGCGATGCAGCCAAAGGAAATGGAGTTTTTCATCTGGATGTGAATTTTTTATATCTCTAAGGTCTAATTATTATGGATGACATGATTTGCATCACGATGGTGTTACTAAATCATCTAGATGCAATGGGATTTAAATCTCTAGATCACTGAATTAAAGTTCGTAATGATAATAGATTTGGCCAAAAGGGGAGGGAACCAAGATATTTTTTACACTAAAGTCTTTTTACTAGAAATGACAACATAAGCAAATCTTTTATGATATAGCTATCATGGTACTCATGATATTGACATAATATATGTTATTAAAAGGCAACTTAGCTTCACAAAGATGTGATGACCATGTGAATGGGACCTAGCTATAGTAAATGCAAGACTACTTAGCTGAAAATCTTATGTTGGGAATTCTCATTCATCCTTTGTGCATGCAAGAGTATCTTCGTGGATTTAATAGAAGGATTACTTGAGGCTTAAATGGGAAATACATTTGTCTTGGTATTAGGTAATGGTCTATGGATTAACCAAGATAGTTGGCTTCATTGTAATGTATGATTCTAGGGACACAAGGATTGGTTAGGCTTTAGTTTGAAAAGCTATATTGAAATTATTAACTATTGTTAGGTTATGTTTTAGATTGGGATTGGAAGTTTAATAATCATTCTTGTGAATTGTTTTTACATGACATTTACAAAATTTAATATGATTACGATTATGCATTCTTAAGCATATGGTAAAACATAGAGAGCTAACCAAAACTTAGAGAATTTGCCTAGGTCATGTATGACTAAGAAAAAAGCTTATAGTGAAGAGTTGTTCCTAATAATAAGCTTTGAACTTAGAATACAATGATGCAAAACACTTCTCCACTACATATAGTCAAGACTCCATACTAAACTGATTTGAGTCAAACTTGATGAGACTCAAAACTTTAAGGAAACTGTGATGATTACTAAGTTAATCCTTTTTCACAATCCTGTGAAACTCCTTTATGCATAAGTTTGAGTCAAGAGATTTATTCACTTAGTTGTATTGTCAACCAAGTGCTTTATCTGAGGCTAATTTAGTTTAACTTACCTTGTTTGAAAGAATCTTTTGAAGTTCCTTTTCTTTAGAAATTTCATGCAGTATTTCTGATAAAGAACTAACTTAGTCTTTTACTTGGAGGTTTCATAGCTTAACTAAGACTATACTTTGTCTTACTTGAATTGTTAAGGAAGATCAATGAAGTTTGCTTACTTCATCCTTTAATATCTTCCTTCTTTGTATGTGCTTGAAGTGACTTCAAATCATACCCTTGACATCATATACTTCATTTTCATTTGTGAAGTTTCAATTCCCATCTGGGATTCAATTTCACTTTAAGTAATGAGCCACATATCATCTCAAGGCTTGATGTTCCATACAATCATTCCTACATCAATGTGAGTATGTAGTATCCCATACCACTGTACTTTATATCCAACACTAATGTGTGGATGATATTTATATAAAAGTCTAGAACCTATACCCCATGGAGCACCTTTTACTTAAATCCTTTTATAAGAGTTTTAAATCAAGGAATTACCTCTATGTTTTCAATTTTGATTAGGCTTCTAGGGCTTCCATCACAAGATCATTGTACGATATGATATTATCACATGCTTATCTTGGAAGCTTTAATCCTTTTGATGTAATGAACATCCATGTTTCTTTTCTAAGATCTTAAGCATAATTCCAAGTGCCTTGAATTATATTCAAGATCTAATTTGTTCTTACTCAACTAACTTGTAGTGATAAGATATTATTATTGCCTTTAGATTCCTTCTTTGTTTGAAGCTTTCAGATAGCTACCATAGGGCTTTCAAGGAATCTCTTATCTGCATAAGTCTAAGAATCCACTAATACTTTTGGTTCTCTCTTTTATCGGACCCCTTTAAGGATAGGCGAATATAAGTTTGCCTTCGGCGAATACTTTAGAGAACTATAGCCTTCGGCATAAGTATTGATATGGTATGCGAATTGAACCCCTTTTTGGTAAGGTTTAGTTTGGTTCATTTGGTGCGAACTGAATGCATTCTGTCCATTTTGAATTGTTAGCTTTTTCTTTTTGAGTTTCAAACCCTCAAAGTACATGCGACTATCGGCTTTTTTGCCTTTGTTTACAGTTCCTAAGAGAATATTGAGCATGAGAGAGAGCATCTTCATGCAACTTGTTGTGTTTGCAGCCCACTGGCCAAGCTTGAGAGAGAGAGAAAGAAAGAAAGAAAGAAAGAAAGAAAGAAAGAAAGAAAGAAAGAAAGAAAGAAAGAAAGAGAGAAAGTTATATTAACATCTATTAAAGGCCAAAGTTGGCCTATGAGACAAACTATATACAACGATAATGATCCACTCAACCGAAAAATCAAAAGTCAAAATGGAACAGAAACATAAAACATAAATGAACTAAGAAAGCATGGCTCTGGACTAAAAAGGGGGAGAGAGAGAGAGAGAGAGAGAGAGAGAGAGAGAGAGAGAGAGAGAGAGAGAGAGAGAGAGAGAGAGAGAGAGAGAGAGAGAGAGAGAGAGAGAGAGAGAGAGAGAGAGAGAGAGAGAGAGAGAGAGAGAGAGAGAGAGAGAGAGAGAGAGAGAGAGAGAGAGAGAAGAAAGAAAGTCATATTAACGTCTTCTGGAGGCCAAACTTGGCCTATGAGACAAAAACCATATACAAGTGTAGTAACCCTGTGTAGAAGATGAAATGAAATAAAAAGTATATCGCTACACAAAGCTATATAGGGCTGAAAGAGACCGGGGAGACGTGGCTTTGACTCTGCAGATAGTGGCCACCTAATACATGGGGGATCCATAATGTGAGTAAAAACACCCTAGCTACTGGTGATGGGTGGAGGTGGGTGTAGTATGTGGTACATCGGTGGTGGTCTGAGTGCCTCCTAAAGGAAGACAACCCAGGGGGTGGTGGTACGCCTATGCTCCGTCATGTGGTCGTAGGATGTCTTGATGCGTGAGATATCCTCCTGATATAGTCGTGGTCGACGATATCCTCCCATGCGTGGTCGGCGCCGTGCTCTCTGTGCTGCTGCCTGGTGGAGCGTGAGCCCTATAGATGGACCTCTCTGATGTAGCTCAGCTCGCTGAAAGAACTGTGTAATGGTCTGCTGGGTACTCACCCGTGGCCGATGTGTGGGCTGTAGTGACCGCTCTCGCCTCTCGTATGCTGCTGTGAGAAAGCGTCCGAAGCGTCGTTGGTCTCCCATAGTCATGCACAACTGGAGGGACTCCTCAATCTGGAAGTATGCTCGTAGGTCTAAGTATGCTGGGCATCTGATAACAAAATGTTCCTCACTCTCTACCTCTGTCTCGCATACTGGGCACCACCTCTCCTCACGGGGGACTCCCCTGGACCGACCCCTGAACTAAGAAAGCATGGCTCTGGACTAAAAAGGGAGAGAGAGAGAGAGAGAGAGAGAGAGAGGGAGAGAGAGAGAGAGAGAGAGAGAGAGAGAGAGAGAGAGAGAGAGAGAGAGAGAGAGAGAGAGAGAGAGAGAGAGAGAGAGAGAGAGAGAGAGAGAGAGAGAGAGAGAGAGAGAGAGAGAGAGAGAGAGAGAGAGAGAGAGGGAGGGAGGGAGGGAGAGAGAGAGAGGGGAGGGAGAGAGGGAGGTGGAGAGGGGAGGGAGGGAGGTGGGGAGGGGGAGAGAGAGAGAGAGAGAGAGAGAGAGAGAGAGAGAGAGAGAGAGAGAGAGAGAGAGAGAGAGAGAGAGAGAGAGAGAGAGAGAGAGAGAGAGAGAGAGAAAGAGAGAGAGAGAGAGAGAGAGAGAGAGAGAGAGAGAGAGAGAGAGAGAGAGAGAGAGAGAGAGAGAGAGAGAGAGAGAGAGAGAGAGAGAGAGAGAGAGAGAGAGAGAGAGAGAGAGAGAGAGAGAGAGAGAGAGAGAGAGAGAGAGAGAGAGAGAGAGAGAGAGAGAGAGAGAGAGAGAGAGAGAGAAAGTGTTTTTACGTCTATTAGGAGGCCGAACTCGGCCTATGAGACAAATCGATGTACATGGGTGTATCTTCTGTCTATCAGAGAAGATAAAAGTGCTGAAAAAGAAACTGGTAAAGCTGATACATATCTCTGTGAAATGCGTGTGGAGATACCCATGAAAGGGGGGGGGGGTGTATGGAGTGCGATATCTATGGCAGTCTATATGCAAAGGGGTAGTACAACAAGCATGGGAATGCAAAGAGAGAGAGAGAGAGAGAGAGAGAGAGAGAGAGAGAGAGAGAGAGAGAGAGAGAGAGAGAGAGAGAGAGAGAGAGAGAGAGAGAGAGAGAGAGAGAGAGAGAGAGAGAGAGAGAGAGAGAGAGAGAGAGAGAGATAGAGAGAGAGAGAGAGAGAAAGAAAGATTTTTTAACGTCTATTAGAAGCCAAAATCGGCCTATGAGACAAAACATATACATCAGTATGATCCAATCCACTGTGATCCCAAAAGGAAAATAAAGTGTGAGTACAAAGAACGGGTATAAAAGAAGTGGATAATAACTGGCATCAAGGGTGTGGGGTGCTATGGGTATGCACTCTATATGCTCAATGAGTGAGATACAAATATGATATGCATAGGGAGGGGAGGCTCGATGGTATCACAACCCTCTAGGTGCCTGGAGTGGGTGTAGGATATAATGCATCGGTGGGTAAGGCATCATGGCGATCCTCAAAATGCTCTGAACGTCCAAATCGAGAGGGGTGCGCTGCTGATGTCTCCGTATCTCCATGTCATGGCGTGCGTGAATCGCCTGAATCTCTCTCTGATGTGGACGGGTTCTCCGGAGTGGGGGTCTCGGTCGTCGACGCTGTCGTCTGAGCTCCTCTGCTCTGTGTAATGTGACACCCCGTATCGAACTGGGTCCTTGAGTGGATGTGGGTCTGAAAAAATCTGTAATATAAGTCTGGGGGGGGGGGCGCGAGGTGTATCTCCATCTGCTGCTGGAGAAGTGATGCACGGCTCTGCTGGAGCTCTACTAGGAAATGACCTAGAGCGCGCTGGTCCTCTATCCCCTTGGCCCCCTGAAGAGCTGTGGGTAGCGGTCTCTGATGTCCTCATATGCCTGGCATCTACATGTGTAGTGCTCCTCGTCCTCCACCTCCTCTCGGCATATCTTGCATAATCTCTCGTCCCTCGGGGTATGTGTCGCTCTCCCAACCTCAATCTCGAGCTGGTGTGATGATACTTTGAGCTGCCCAATGGCCACTCTCTCAGCTGGTGCCATGTATGTATCCATGTATCGTGGTCTCTGAATGAACCCATCAGCTGTCAGAGTCAGGAAGTGCTCTCTATAGTGTTGCCTCTTTGTGGGAAGAGGCTCCCGTGGTGCTATCCATGTCTCCCTGACGTGTATCTGTAGTAGGTCCTGACGGATGATCCTATTCCTCTCCGAACGAGAGAGGGTAATGTGGGGGGAAGAGAGGTCATACTGAAAAGGTGGGAGATCGGTAATGCTCATGCCATGATCTGCTAACCATTGGTATGTCTGTGCATACCATACTCTCTCATGCTCTGTCTCTGCCAAATGTCTAGAGCTCTCAAATGCAAGCCTGGTGAGTCGGCTGGTGGGGAGCTCTCTGTCTCTCAGAATAAAGGTCACCAACTGGAAGAGGGCCTCCACTAGCATCGGTGGTGTGCCAAGCTCAGCTCGTATAATGTCATGTGGAACGGAGGGCTTGCTGCGCAGCAAGCGGAGATCATGGTGACCTGGGGCCTCTCAATCCGCGTCCACATCACCTCCGTGATCCCTGGTGCCCATACTGCTACTGCGTACATCAATGCGGGTGTCACTAGAGTGTCAAAGAGCCACCCCTTAGTCCGAGGCTCCTGAAAATGTGTCTGAAAGCAGCGTCTCTCCAATCCTGCAAGTGCCGCATAGCCGCACGTCAATCTATCTCTCGCTGCCTGGGCCATGGAGAATACCCCTGTGCTGCCCGAGAAGGTGACACCTAGGTAGACGTAGGAGTCCACTACCTCTATCTGACCTCCAGCTGCAGTGAAAGATGCACGATGGTGTACTGTCATGGAGGTATGGAAGATCATGACCTTGGTCTTGCCAAGGTTCACAGTGAGTCCTCTCTCCATGCAAAAGGTATCGAGCGCCTGTAAATGTGACTGCAACCCTTCCTGTGTCTCTGAAAGTAAGACAATGTCATCAGCATATAATAGGATGTGTACTGGCATACCTCCGAGGTCTCCTCCTAGCTCTCCTGCGCGCTGTATATACTCCGTGATCTCATCGATGTAGAGACCGAAGAGAGTGGGTGAGAGAGGGCAACCTTGTTTCACACCAATGGTGCTAACAAGGCTGTTTGATAGGCCGCCAGGGCAGCGTACCCTGCCTGTGACCCGTGTATACAAAGCATGGATGGCCCATAGCATGTCTGATGGTAGCTGTAACTCTTGGAGCCTCCGTAGTAGTCTCTCTCGAGGGACCATGTCGAAGGCTTTGCGGAAATCCACAAAGCAACAGTATAGTCTTTGCTTCCTCGCCTTCACGCTCTCAATCAAGCAACGAAGCACGAAGATGTGGTCGATGGTGGAGAAAATGCGGCGGAAGCGTGCCTGGCCGGGTGCTCTAATCCGAGCTGCCTCAGCGTGTGTACTCAGCTCTGCCTCTAGTACTGCCCCATAGATCTTGGCCAGAATATGGCCTATCATAATAGTCCTGTAGTTCCCTGGGTCCATCATATTGCCGGACTTATGGATAGGCGTAATGGTATGCATAGTCCACGAGTCAGGTAATCCCTCAACGAAAGCACGGTTGAAGAGATGGGCGATTAGGTGGAAACTACATTTGCTGCGTATATAAAGTGCTCGCCCTGTAGCCCCGTGTGGTCTGCTGAGCGACCATGCTGTAGTCTATGGATGGCATGTCGTACCATGCCTACTGTGAATAGGGTGGATATCAGAGGACGCGGTGTGGGAGGGATCGGCAATGGTGGCTGTCACGGGACATCATATAACCTCTGGGCGTAGGTGTGCCAAGTCTGAGGATCTACTATGGGTGTAGGTGGGCGTGGCTCACGTAGGGCCCTCCACGCGGTGGCACAATCCCTACTCATGAGAAGGTTGAACAACTCAGCCTCCTGTCGCTCCTCGAAAGCTCGCCGCTTCCGGCGTGTGAGGGCTCGCATCTGTCGTCGTGCCTCCCTCTCTATGATGGATCCCAGGATACTCTGCGCTCTGAGATGTCGGTATAGTCGCCTGCACTCCTCATCGTACCATCTATTCTGGGGTGTATGCCCCAGCCGTGTCGAATGTGCAGTGCTGTGGGTGGTGTATGGAAAGCTGAGAGTAGCGGATGTGTGGAGGATCGAGGAGAAGTGGGCGGTGAGGGTGTCCAATGAGGAAGAGGGATCAAGGGAGTAGATGCGCTCTCGCACATGGGAGCTATAGATATGTGCTAGCTCATGTCTAAAGTGAATGGTGGTGTGGGCATGTGGCTGTATGGTGACGGGGTGGGATATGCCTGGTGAGCCGCGTATGGAGAGGGCAAGATATGCGTATCAGCTCCAATCGGTATGGGTGGGATAGTGAATGAGGTGATGAGATGTGTCGCCTCCGGGAGTCCGATAACATAGTCTACCACACTGCCGCCTTGCGGTGTCGTGGGTGGAATGCAGGTGAGACCACCCGAGGTGGGCCAGGTCGCCATCCCATTATATATGATGAGACGGTGTGCTGCTCCCATCTGGAGTAGGTGTCGGTCGTATGAGGTGGGTGTGGCGGTGTCGGCTGAGGCTCTGAGTGTAGACATATCCTCTATGGTACGAAGCATCTCCGAGTCGTCAAAGTCGTAGATATCACACTGTGGCTCTGAGTGCAGGCATTGAAGTCTCCTACAAGGAAGACTTCGCCCATCCCAGTATACTCCATAATCGTGTCAGTGAGGCAGTCATATGGCGATGTGGTGTCTGGTCCCTTCCCCCCTTGAGGCCTGCTCGGGGGAATGTGTGAAGCGCGAGCCGATGGGTGCAATATAGCAAACGGCGAAATATGCTCCTCTCTCCTCCGATAGTTGGAGGCGTATCCACATGAAACGTGCCTGTGGGTCTCTGGCTACCACCTGTACCCTGTGCTGTAGCGACTGTCTATAGAGCACGGCTACTCCTCTTGATCCTCGTGTGGTGTGCTGTCTCATGTGTCGGCGGTGAGCTGACTCCCACATATAGCCCTCAATCCCTGGTAGGCTCCTCCCCGGGCTCTCGTGTGTCTCTGTCAAGAATATCATGTCTCTGCCCTCCATCACCTCCTCGAGGCGCCCTAGGTGTGTCCACAAAGATCCATTGTAGTTCCAGACTGCAATGTGCACCTCCTGCTGTGCTGTCTCATAGGCCGCGAATCCCTAGTCAATGGGCCGTCCATCAATGATGACACGACCGTCTCTGTATAGGGCACAATGTCCCTCCCGTCGGGCCTGGAGGACACGCGGCATGCATGCACGTGAGTGCTCTACCTGCATCCGTGTGAGGTCGTCATCCAAATAGATGGGGGTGCCCGGTGTAGTGCGTAGTACTGCCCGTCGTCTGAGGAAGTCTCTCCTCCCGGCCTCATCTGAGAACTGAATAATAAGTGCTCTGCTCAGTGTGGTGTCCTGTCCTGCTCTCCAGGCTCTGGTGAAAGGGAGAGGCTCATCTGCACGGTATCCAAGTAGTGTGCACAGGCGGCACCCGTCCTGCTCTGGTGATCCATCTGTCTCTGTGAGGCCGGAGACACGAACATTGAGCTTGCGAGCCTGTCGCATCCGCTCCTCCTCAATGGTGGTGTGTACTATGTGGATCTCCTCATGGTGGTTGTTCTTCTTTGCCTCCTGTCGAAGGTTCTTTTTTACAACCTCGACCCATCCATCTTTCTTAGTCTCATGCTCGCTCTGAACCACCTCCATGCACTCCTTCTTGATAGTTACCCGAATGTCCTCTAGTTGTGGGGCGATCTCCCCCTCTTTGCGTATGCTGTCCAGTTTCGTTCTCGTTTCAGTAAGCTGAGTGTGCAACTCCTCCAGGTCACGTGAGTGCTACTTGCGGGTAGCAAGAAGCTCTTCCCGAAGGGACTCGTTTTCCTTCTCCAAGGTTGCCACCTTGGCTTCAAGGGCGACGACTCTACGGGTAACCCCCTTCAGTCTAGAATCTCCTTCTTTTTTATGTTTTGCTATCAGCTCTCGGAGGGTATGCTCTAATGTGGCCAGCTGTTCCTCCAACTTGGGAGCCATGGGGAGAAAGAAAGAAAGAAAGAAAGTCATATTAACGTCTTCTGGAGGCCAAACTTGGCTTATGAGACAAAAGCCATGTACAAGTGTAGTAACCATGTGTAGAAAATGAAATGAAATAAACACAAAGCTATCAAGGGTTGGTAAAAGGATGGGGAGAAGTGGCTCTGACTCAGCAGATAGTGGCCACCTAATACAGGGGGATCCATAATATGAGTGAGCAAAACACCCTAGCTACTGGTGATGGGGGGAGGTGGGTGTAGTATGTGGTACATCGGAGGTGGTCTGAGTGCCTCATGAAGGAAGACAACCCAGGGGGTGGTGGAACGCCAGAGAGAGAGAGAGAGAGAGAGAGAGAGAGAGAGAGAGAGAGAGAGAGAGAGAGAGAGAGAGAGAGAGAGAGAGAGAGAGAGAGAGAGAGAGAGAGAGAGAGAGAGAGAGAGAGAGAGAGAGAGAGAGAGAGAGAGAGAGAGAAAGAAAGAAAGAAACTCATATTAACGTCTTCTGGAGGCCAAACTTGGCCTATGAGACAAAAACCATATACAAGTGTAGTAACCCTGTGTAGAAGATGAAATGAAATAAAAAGTATATCGCTACACAAAGCTATATAGGGCTGAAAGAGACTGGGGAGACGTGGCTCTGACTCTGCATATAGTGGCCACCTAATACATGGGGGATCCATAGTGTGAGTAAAAACACCCTAGCTACTGGTGATGGGTGGAGGTGGGTGTAGTATGTGGTAAATCGGTGGTGGTCTGAGTGCCTTCTGAAGGAAGACAACCCAGGGGGTGGTGGTACGCCTATGCTCCATCATGTGGTCGTAGGCTGTCCTGATGCGTGAGATATCCTCCTGATATAGTCGTGGTCGACGATATCCTCTCATGCGTGGTCGGCGCCGTGCTCTCTGTGCTGCTGCCTGGTGGAGCGTGAGCCCTATAGATGGACCTCTCTGATGTAGCTCAGCTCGCTGAAAGAACTGTGTAATGGTCTGCTGGGTACTCACCCGTGGCCGATGTGTGGGCTGTAGTGACCGCTCTCGCCTCTCGTATGCTGCTGTGAGAAAGCGTCCGAAGCGTCGTTGGTCTCCCATAGTCATGCACAACTGGAGGGACTCCTCTATCTGGAAGTATGCTCGTAGGTCTAAGTATGCTGGGCATCTGATAACAAAATGCTCCTCACTCTCTACCTCTGTCTCGCATACTGGGCACCACCTCTCCTCACGGGGGACTCCCCTGGACCGACCCCTCTCAATCTCGAGCTGATGTGATGAAACACGGAGCTGCCCAATGACGACTCGAAGGTGGTGGGGTAGGTATGCCTGCATGTATCTCGGAGTCTCGATGAAGCCCTCGTCCGATATATGTAGAAAATGCTCACGGTAGTAGAGCATTTTCGGTGGCAATGTATCCCTAGGGCTCACCCATGTCCTCTGTATGTATGTATGCCATATCTCCTGACGAATGACCCTATTCCTCTCCTGATGAGAGAGCGAGTAGGTGGGTGCATGTGAGTCATACTGTAGTGGTGGTAGCCTGTCTATGTCAAAGCCATGGTAGGCCAACCAGTCTCGTGTCTGTGCATACCATGATGAGGTGTCGCCTGCTAATGCCATATCACGTGATGCCTGGAAAGCTCGATAGGCAATGCGCTCTGTATCCATGTTCTGAAGCCTGTGTACTGGCCGATGTGTGGGCTGTAGTGACCGCTCTCTCCTCTCGTATGCTGCTGTGAGAAAGCGTCCGAAGCGTCGTTGGTCTCCCATAGTCATGCACAACTGGAGGGACTCCTCTATCTGGAAGTATGCTCGTAGGTCTAAGTATGCTGGGCATCTGATAACAAAATGCTCCTCACTCTCTACCTCTGTCTCGCATACTGGGCACCACCTCTCCTCACGGGGGACTCCCCTGGACCGACCCCTCTCAATCTCGAGCTGATGTGATGAAACACGGAGCTGCCCAATGACGACTCGAAGGTGGTGGGGTAGGTATGCCTGCATGTATCTCGGAGTCTCGATGAAGCCCTCGTCCGATATATGTAGAAAATGCTCACGGTAGTAGAGCATTTTCGGTGGCAATGTATCCCTAGGGCTCACCCATGTCCTCTGTATGTATGTATGCCATATCTCCTGACGAATGACCCTATTCCTCTCCTGATGAGAGAGCGAGTAGGTGGGTGCATGTGAGTCATACTGTAGTGGTGGTAGCCTGTCTATGTCAAAGCCATGGTAGGCCAACCAGTCTCGTGTCTGTGCATACCATGATGAGGTGTCGCCTGCTAATGCCATATCACGTGATGCCTGGAAAGCTCGATAGGCAATGCGCTCTGTATCCATGTTCTGAAGCCTGTGTACTAGGCATACTGTCTGGAATAGTGCCTCAACGAGCATCGGTGGTGCAACGAGCTCTGCTCTAATGATATCATGTGGTACGGAAGGCTTGCTACGGATAAGTCTGGCAATCATGAGGATCTGTGGCCTCTCTAATGCTGTCCATACTGATGTAGCTAAGCCTGGTCCCCATATGGGTGCCCCATACATGAGTGCTGGCGTAACCAAAGTGTCGAAGAGCCACCCCTTTGTGCGGGGCTCCTGAAAATATGCCTGGTGGCACTGTCTCTCCATCAAAGCTAATGCTGCATACCCACGTGTGATGCGGTCACGGGCTGCCTGAGACATAGAGAAGATCCCTGATGCTGCTGTTAATGTCACCCCCAAGTAAACATATGATCCGACCACCTCAATCGGTCCACCTGCTGCTGTGAACAAACTATGTCTGCGTACCTGTGCTGATGTATGAAAGATCATGACCTTGGTTTTACCAAGGTTCACAGATAACCCTCTGTGTCTGCAAAAGTCATCTAGGCCATGTAGATGATGCTGTAGACCTTCTGCAGACTCTGAAACGAGTACAATATCATCAGCGTACAAAAGAATATGGACCATGGACCCACGTACCTCAATGCCATCACCTCCCTGCTGTTGTATGTAGTCCACTATCTCATCAATGTAGAGACCAAAGAGGGTGGGTGAAAGAGGGCATCCTTGCTTCACCCCGATAGTGCTAGCAAGTGGATGAGATAAGCCCCCCGGACATCTGACTCTACCAGATACTCTCTCGTATAAGGCGTAGATCCCCCATATCATCTCCTCCGGAGCTCCGATATCAAGTAGTCGTCTGAAGAGTCGTTCCCTGGGAACAGTGTCAAATGCTTTGCGGAAGTCCACAAAGCAGCAATATAATCTCCTCTTCTTCATCCTTGCCTGGTCGATCAGGCATCTCAGAGTGAAGATGTGGTCAATGGTAGAGTAATCGCGTCTGAAACCTGCCTGTCCTGGAGCTCTGATACCCTTCCTCTCAGCGAGAGTACTCAACTCTGTCTCTAGTACCGCCCCATATAACTTGCCCAATATAGGGCCAATCATGATCGTCCGGTATGTAGCTTGATCCATAGTATCACCTGACTTATGAATGGGCAATATGGTGTGCTCAGTCCATGAGTCAGGGAACCCTTCAACCAATGCACGGTTGAAGAGATGAGCAATGAGCGGTGCAAGGGTCGTGCCTCCGTAGATGAGGTGCTCTGCCTGTAAACAGAAATGGTCATGGGCCTTGCCATGCTGTAGACGGGCAATAGCATGTCCCACCATAGTGGGTGTGAAGAAGTCAGAGGTAGTAGGACGTGAGCTGTGTGGTCTGGGAATGGGAGGCTGGTCTGGGATCTCGTATAGGCTCCGTGCATAGCTATGCCAAGTGCTCGGGTCTCGGATGGGTGTCTGCTGTCTCCTCTCTCTCAAATGTCGCCATGCCACTACACTGTCTCGACTCATGAGCAAATGATAGATATCCCAGTACTGTCTCTCCTCCCAATCCCGCCGTTTGCGGCGAGTAAGTCTCTGCATGCGACGCTCTGCCTGTGTGTGTGTAATATCCCCTCTATGCTCTAAAATCCGTAGGTGCTTCCGTAGCTCACGACAATCTGCATCATACCAACGGTTCTGGGGCATGGTACCTGTGCGTGGAGGGTGTATATGTGTGCGGTGTGGGAAGCTGCAGAGAGCTGAGTCCTGTAGGATGGTGGTGAACTGTGATGTAAGTGTGTCCAAGGGTGAGAGTGGATCGAGGGAGAGAAGGCGGGTGTGTAAATGGTGTGCATAAATGTGTGAGAGCTCGTGTGTGAAGTGTATCGTGGTGTGTGTCTGAGTGGATGAGGGAGGGTCTAATGGAATAGGAGATGAGAGTGTGAATGTGATAAATGTATGGTCAGCTCCAAGTGGGCGTCGTCCAATAGTAAGTGAGGGGATGAGTGAAGCTCCAGAGGTGGTACCTAAAATGTAGTCCACTGTGCTCTCACCTCCCCCGTGAGGGAAGCAAGTAAGTCCGCCCGAACCTGGCCAACGGTGTGCCACCCGCATCTGCGTGAGGTCCTCGTCCATGTAGAGAGAGAGAGAGAGAGAGAGAGAGAGAGAGAGAGAGAGAGAGAGAGAGAGAGAGAGAGAGAGAGAGAGAGAGAGAGAGAGAGAGAGAGAGAGAGAGAGAGAGAGAGAGAGAGAGAGAGAGAGAGGGGAGAGGGGAGGGGGAGGGGGAGGGGGAGGGGGAGGGGGAGGGGGAGGGGGAGGGGGAGGGGGAGGGGGAGGGGGAGGGGGAGGGGGAGGGGGAGGGGGAGGGGGAGGGGGAGGGGGAGGGGGAGGGGGAGGGGGAGGGGGAGAGAGAGAGAGAGAGAGAGAGAGAGAGAGAGAGAGAGAGAGAGAGAGAGAGAGAGAGAGAGAGAGAGAGAGAGAGAGAGAGAGAGAGAGAGAGAGAGAGAGAGAGAGAGAGAGAGGGAGAGAGAGGGAGAGAGAGAGGGCTGAGGCTAGGTGAGGGGTTTGAGGTTAGGTTTAGGTTTGGGGGTGGGTGTTTAGGGTTAGGGTTGGGTTTAGGGGTGGGTGTTTAGGGTTAGGGTTAGGTTTAGGTTTAGGGTCTCTGGTTAGGCTTTCATTTTAGGGTTAGGGTTAGGGTTTTGGGGGGGGGCTAGGGTTAGGGTATTTTAGGGTTAGAGTTAGAGTGGGGAGTCGGTTAAGTTAGGTTTAGTTCAGATCGGGGTTCGGGTAGGGTTTGGGGGCATGAGAGATTGGCAGTGGGCAGAGCAGAGTGGGGGTGTTGGGCGACAAAGAAGAGGCTGTCAGGGTCGAGTGGGTTGGCAGGAGGCAGCGCGGATGGAGGGCAGAGCTGTGGGGGGGCGGCGAAAAGCAGAGCTGGGGCTGGCAGACAAATCTGCGAATTCGTTGGGATGAGCAACTGGGGCGGACAGAGGTAGACTTGAGCGATGGGGGCGCAGCGCCGAGCTACGGGGTAGAGTTGTGGGTGGCGCTGAGCTGAGCAACGGACCTGGGGAGAGAGAGAGATAGAGGGATATATATATATATATATATATATATATATATATATATATATAGAGAGAGAGAGAGAGAGAGAGAGAGAGAGAGAGAGAGAGAGAGAGAGAGAGAGAGAGAGAGAGAGAGAGAGAGAGAGAGAGAGAGAGAGAGAGAGAGAGAGAGAGAGAGAGAGAGAGAGAGAGAGAGAGAGAGAGAGAGAGAGAGAGAGAGAGAGAGAGAGAGAGAGAGAGAGAGAGAGAGAGAGAGAGAGAGAGAGAGAGAGGGAGGGGGAGGGAGGGAGGGAGGGAGGGAGGGAGGGAGGGAGGGAGGGAGGGAGGGAGAGGAGGGAGAGAGAGAGAGAGGGGAGGGAGAGAGAGAGAGAGAGAGAGAGAGAGAGAGAGAGAGAGAGAGAGAGAGAGAGAGAGAGAGAGAGAGAGAGAGAGAGAGAGAGAGAGAGAGAGAGAGAGAGAGAGAGAGAGAGAGAGAGAGAGAGAGAGAGAGAGAGAGAGAGAGAGAGAGAGAGAGAGAGAGAGAGAGAGAGAGAGAGAGAGAGAGAAAGTGTTTTTACGTCTATTAGGAGGCCGAACTCGGCCTATGAGACAAATCGATGTACATGGGTGTATCTTCTGTCAATCAGAAAAGATAAAAGTGCTGAAAAGAAACTGGTTAAGCTGATATAGGTCTCCGTAGTATGCATGTGGGGATACCCATGAAAAATTGGGGGGGGGGGGGGGTCTATGGAGTGCGATATCTATGATAGTCTATATGCAAAAGGGTAGTACAACAACCATGAGAATGCATCTGAAACGACGCTGCATCCTGTGCTAGAGGGTGGGTGTAAGATGTGATACATAGGTGGAGGTGGAGTCAGGGCCACCCTGATGGCTGCAACTGGATCGGCCATCATCTGGGATTGTCTCTCCTCCATGGCACGATGGTCACAAGCCTCGATCTCCGCAATCTGGTGTCGGTGAAGTCTCGGGGCCCGATATCCTATAGCACGGGGTCGTCTCCTAGCTCGAGAAATCTGAGCCTGCTGAAGAGTCACCCCGCTCGGTGTGTGGGCTGAGGGGGGCAGGGCTGCAGCACGTCGTGCAATAAGGAAGTCAGTGAGCTGACTCTGTCTCCCTCCTGTATGGAGTGCTACAGTAGGCTGGAGTAGGGAATCTCTGTGACTCTGTATCTCTAGTAAGAATCGCCCGAGTTGTCGCTGGTCTCTAGAGTCCATGATCTCTCGGAGGGTGGGCTGCCCTGCAAACAGAGTCTCGTATCCGCCTCTGATGCCATCATATGCGCTACATCTGCATACAAAGTGCTCCTCATCCTCCATCTCTGCTTTGCATACTTTGCATATCCGCTCCTCTCAGGGAGGGAGGGAGGGAGAGAGAGAGAGAGAGAGAGAGAGAGAGAGAGAGAGAGAGAGAGAGAGAGAGAGAGAGAGAGAGAGAGAGAGAGAGAGAGAGAGAGAGAGAGAGAGAGAGAGAGAGAGAGAGAGAGAGAGAGAGAGAGAGAGAGAGAGAGAGAGAGAGAGAGAGAGAGAGAGAGAGAGAGAGAGAGAGAGAGAGAGAGAGAGAGAGAGAGAGAAAGAGAGAGAGAGTTATATTAATGTCTTTCAAAGGCCAAACTTGGCCTATGAGAAAAAAACCATGTACAACCATAGTAATCTTTGTGTAGAAATCAAAAGGAAAACTACTAGTTACACAAAACTGTGTAGGCTGAAAAAGGCCGAAAACAACAAAGGATGGTGTACCTGGTAATGAGCGGGTAGTGGGGATAGTGTAATGGTGCATGGGGTATTGGGGATAGTGTACTCTGCAAATGATGGTCACCTAACAGAGAGGGGACCCTCTTGAGATGCAAACATCTTGATTGAATGAAGGCATAATATAACTAAATTGCTTTTCTAAGAGGAGGGTATTTACAAAGTTTCATGATACCTTTGAGTAGTTTACAACATTCTTGTTGTTGAAAGTATACTTAAAACACTTTGATTGAACTTTTTAAGTTCAAATGCTCATATTTCACTTCCATATTTATATGGGATGGAATCAAGTAAAAACTCCCTCTCAAAGCATCCATGAAAGTTTTGAAATTATCTTGGGGTATCATTGTACTTAGGATATCTCATTAGGAGCTTTTTTAGAACCTTTTCAATTAACCATCACTAAGTATCTCTTATATATAGAGTTAGTAGTGGAATTGTAGGTTCTTCAAAGTTATGTATACATTACTTTGGACTGACATTGTAATGAAAGGATGTGTTCCGAAGAGCTTTTCAAAGAAATTATCGTCATTGAAGAACTTAGATATATACATGGGGTTTCTATTTGATATTTCCATTTCTTCTTTACCATTAGTATGGCAAGGGAATTTATCAAAATCTGAGCTCTATCTCCTTGTGCTTACTTTATTGATAAGCAAGACATACTTAATGTGGATTTTACATTAAGTATTTGATACCTTAGTATCATTTTGGAAAGGAATTGTCAAGTACTTAAATTGCAAAATCTAGCTAACATGATTTTGCAAGTACTTTAGCTCTTCTTCCCAAATGTCTTGCTTTCATTTGCAATATAAACTACCTATTGAAGACTGTTCACTTTACTATCTTCATCACGTAAGAAAATAAAGAGAAAATCCTCTTCATGTTCATGCATGTACTTACATGCAAATGCATGTATGACATCAATGACCCAATCAAAGTGTAGCTTCTATTTTACTTATCATTCACACATTCCATGCACCTTTAGTCTCTTCATATGCACAACATAGTACATGTGCTTCCTTTTCATGCATCTTCATGATAATACTCATGCGTTTGTACATCCAAAAATTCTTGTAATGAAAAGGAAGCTTGAGTTGTGCAAATAAAAGCTTTGGACATGAATTTATGCATTCAAATCATCCCTTTGGTAAAGAGAAAATGCACATCCTTTCATCTAAGTGCTTGAGGTGCTTAACTTCCTTTCAAACTATGCATGATTGCCTATTCTAATCTTGAGTATTTACTTTCGTTATCTTGAGATGTGAATTGATGACTTATCTTAGGCTTCAATCCATCCTTATACAAAGATAATGAAGATTATGGCATACAAATAAGAACTTCAAACATAAGGAAAAAAAATTAGCTTTACTTTGAGCTTCATCCTTTCTTTGTCCATTGGGGAAAACCATGCTTTTGTCCATGCTTACATCTTGCTTCGTAATACTCCATGCTTCCTTCATTTGATTCATGACGCAACTCCAATTGATGCTACTCTTGATTGGTTCCCCTAGCTTCAATCTCTGTTTTGCCTTCTTCTGATGCAAAGAAAGAGACATATGTGGGGCTTGTGAGAAGCTTCTCGAGATCCTAATTGTAGGAGAAACAATTCTGGTTGGTTAGAATGAAGGAACGATAGGGAGACAACTTGTGCAAGTTTTCCTTGAGGAGGGAAAGAGATGGTATTATCCCATATACAATGTTGGACTTGAAGGAAGGCTATAAAAGGTGCATGCTATCTTCATAACAATCATCTTTGAAGAGAAGAGAGCAAGACAGAAGAGCTCTCCTTCGTAACATGTATCCACCCAGCCAACTCCACCCATATATATACATATAGGGAAAGGAGATGCATGTCCTTGGACACCTCTAACTGTCCCTCATGTCGCCACTTTCTTAACGTCCAACCACAAGGTATGAAACGGATACTTAATCAAATGAGGCTTCTCTTCTCGCATACACCCCAAGGTGGCACTTGGAGAAGCTGCTCCCAAGACTTAGGTCTCCAAGCCTTAGGATAAATTAGCCCTAAGATTGAAATCCTTCAAATGGGAGCTTAAATAATCAAGATAACTCAAGGGTTCAAAGCATACACATGAAGATACTTTCTTACGAGTTTCTCAATAAACTCAAGGGTTCTCCAAAGGAATTTGGACCCTTAAAACCTATGTCTTTCGCCGCTTGGGCCTATAACACAACATGGTTGCTGTTTATCATCATCTCCATGCTTACAGTTCCTGTTCTGGCTTATCCTGCTTGCAGCCAATGATATTTGCTTTCATCTATTGATGATGGAATATGCACCTTAATCGCTGCTTTTTATGTATACTCTACATGCCACCTGTTACTGCCCATTCAATCAGATTTAAGGAAAATAAAAGATCCTTGCTCATCACAGCCCAATTCTCTCGTATACTTAGAAGGATGGACATTAATGTTATTTGTGGTTCCCTATGCAACATTTGAAATGCTGGTTTGAACATAGCTGAAGTGTACTTAACTTTACACTTAATAAGACAGTAGGCTATAAGCACTGTCGTAGAACTAAAATTCTGTCCTGAGGGTTATAGCATGCATTCTTATCTAACCTGACATTAAGTTCTATGACATTGTGTGCTCACGCAATACTGTCTGCATTGTTTGTAACAAGAACCTTGATTTGCACCTGTTGGGGTATGCATTTTGGATGTCATGGGTTTTCATTTGAATTCAGAAGCATTGAACTTGGGTTCAGTGTTTTGGAAAAAGCGAAAGCTCTTCTGCTTTTTGCATTATAATTTGTTTGTTGGAATGTGGCTGTATGTCAGAATCTTGATAAGGGGCATATAACCCTCCCCCTCCCCCCTCCCCCTCCCCTTCCCCTTCCCTTTCTCCTTCTTTTCTCTCGATAAGAATTTGTGATAAATTTGAATGCTGATTGATTCATGAATTTTCGCACAATGTGCTGAGGTGAAGTTGATGAAAGTGCATATTTATAACATGAACAATCTTCTAGTGATGTGGAAAGAAACTAGCCTGTAGCTCTCCCTGTTTGTTTTTTGTCAATAGTGTGGATTATTTTTTTCCTTCAAAAGATGACTAACTATCATGCTCATATGTTTTATGCATGATTGGTAAAAAAGTTTTGAAGTGTCACATGCCAAATAATTTTGTTATTTTGGTTTATTGGTTAGAAAAAAAACATCAATTCTTTGCTAGCAACCTTATCAAAGTATAAAATTTTGACTTCAAAAAAGAGAAATTTATATGCATATACATATGTATATATTTGCAGGGATATACAGGCAAGCAGCATTTTGCTGGATGATAAATATGAAGTAAGGATAGGGAGTTTGTCAGAGGCTTGTATAGCTACTGGTGATACACATCAGCGAACTTTTTCCCGGATGTTACGCAAATCACGGTATGCATTCAATATTGTGTAAGGACTTAATTGTATAGGAGCAATCCTGAAACACCTATCTGCTGTACAAGTAAGAGGTTTATATAATTTTGTTAGATTGTTAGATTGTATGCGAGTACTGGTTAGATTGTTAGATTGTATGTGAGTACTGGTTAGATTGTTAGATTGCAAGCTAATATGCTTTGTTTCTTTAAAAATTGTTGAATTATCAAGGAATGTCTTGTTTAAGCTTTTGTTCATGTATAACTGTGGATTTCTTACAATCCAATCGAGGTGGTATGCTGGCTAAGGATTAAGCAGTCTACTCTATAAAACATGGGTGCGAATTCATCCTTGCTATTTATAAAAGAAATCAGTGCTTATGTTCATGTCATGGTTCAGAGCACAAGTTTTTAGTATGTAGTTGTTTTAGGCCTTTTGCCTCCTCGGTTGAAAAATTCAAGGAATGTGATTTTGATGTGATATCCGACTCAGTTTCACATTAGTCATATGATCATAGTCTTGATGAAAATAGGATCTGTTTGTGCATCAATCATGAACCATTTATTTAGGGTGAATCATTCATAGACAGTGCACGTTTGGGAATGCGTACATAAATTATTTGTGCATTGATCATGAACCATGTGTCTAGGGTGAACCATTCATGAATAATGCAAGTTTGGGAACATGTGCATACGTGCATTTTCTTTAGATCAGTAACTCTATCTGATTAATGAGGCTCAACTCCTCACCTGTAGATTCGCCTCATGAATGCAACTGACTGCCAAGGTATGCAACTACTCCAATGTCTCATAATTTTTTTTTGTCCACGAGAATCAACAGAAAAATAAAGTGACATTGTCTGGTTGCATTTTAACTTCTTCTTACCCTTAATAACATTGCCAGATATTGTCTTCTTTACTGCATGAATTTTTCTTAGCCCTCTTTTTCCTCTCTTTCACCCCTTTCCACGACTTCTTGACCTTGGTTGCCAAACCATTCCTCATGAGTTAATACTTGGGTTTATATTTAGCAGCTTCCAATTTGTCATAAACAAACTGAAACCAGTAGAGTTCCCACCTCCAAATTTGTTCTAAATCCAAAAATAATACAGTTCATATGCTACAAACCTCATATAATTATAGAAGCTTTTCCCTCAGTTGAGCATTCGAGACATTTGACTGTGCTGGGTGCAGAGTGTCTACTATGAGTTGTTTGTGGGAGAGCAGAATATTGGTCATGAACTTGCCAGTATGCACAGTGCAGATCTTGAGGTCTGCCATGCTGAATTCGGGAGAAGTGCTTTGCTACTTGCCTACCCTGTTCTCTGAACAAACACGTAAGCCACCACAAAAGAGTACATACATAGAAAAAATCATTCAGTCTTAAAAAAGTAAAAATTGTTTAAATCATTCCGAAGATCAGAATAATTGGGGATGACCTTATGTTTTTTGGTTTCAAAATCCATTATGTGTGTAGGAAGCATAGCTCAACCTCTCATTTTGTGTGCACCATTCATTTTGCGTACATATAGCAGCCCTTTGCCTTTTAAATCAGCAAGCTTTCAGCCCTTCAGCTGCAGGATTTCAATCTTCCAAGCTCTCTCATACCTTGAAGCTTCCATAGCGCGTGCACACACACACACACACACACACACACACACACACACACACACACACACGTAACAGCCTTAGCCCGATACTATATAGACTCTTTGAGTTTTGACATTGCTTTTCCTCTTCTTCTTAAGTTTTTTGCTTTGTGATCTTCCATTGTCATGGGTAGAGTAGAAGTATTGCATGGGCTTTTTACATTCTACCATATTGCATATTTGGGCTGATCTTGAATATACCCATTTCCCCATGGTGAAGTAGCATTGTGGATGAGCCGAATGACTCTCCTTCTATACATTTATAGCCTTCTACGTGATAGCTCTTAGTGAGAGCTTTTCATAACATATTTTTTCGATTCTTTCGCCCACTTATGAGGCCCCTTATAGACATTTGTGTGTTTTTACCCTTCGGCCACTAGGCATGTGTGAACATGCCCAAGTGACCAAAAGTAACATTTTAATAAAATACTAAAGTCCCCTCAAACATTACTAGGGACACATCTAAAGATTTCGTATGTGCCAATCTCTTGTTCTCTCTAGTTTCTTGTGCAAGCACAAACAAACCTCTCTCTCTCTCTCTCTCTCCCTCCCCCCTCTCTCTCTCTAGGCTCTCTCTCCCTCTCCCTCCCCCCCCCCCCCCGTGTGGCAGGCATCATTTGGAATTCTTGGGCTCATTTCAAAGCTCTATGGGAGTTTTCAATTGGTATTAGAGCATTCATTCAACTCCTTGTGATAGATAGAAGCATAGTTCAAGAAAATCATGATTTTTTCATAAAATTAAAATCTTTTAAATCTCAAAATGATTTAAACTATTTATTCGCTATTTTTTTTATTTGGTTTCTAAAGAGATCTTTATTATGTTGCTCTATTATGAGACATCATCAAGTATCCATGTCACATGCATTATATAGAAACTATATGATATATATGTAAAGTGTTTTGTGTCTTATATACATTTGTATGTGTGTATACCGAAAATTCCAAAATAAAATCACAAAAATTCCAAAGAAATATAAATTTTGATTTTTATTTTTAAACCTGACGATTAAAATGAATTAAATGATTAAAACACGGTTTTTAATCGTGATTCAAATCTCTCTTTCTGAACTACGGATAGAAGCATTGAAAATGAAAGTTTTTTTCATTTTCAAGTTTTTGAGTTGTCCCAAAGGTTTTTGTTGATACAAGCTCCCATTGGATATATATTGTCTTTATCTATGCTTACTATTGCTAAAAGCAAATAATTTTGTTGGTTTTGATGCAAAATCTGATTGCTAGAATTTTATGAAAAAAAATCCAGAAAATAATAACTTTGTAATTGCTTGGACTTTTGGACCTAAGCTTTAACTGAAGAGCCTTTAGGTTATTGCACAAACGTTGGTGGGTTTAATTACTATTTTTGGTGCATTCCTACCCAAAAATTTATAAATTTTTTATTTTTGGCTAAAAATAAAAAAATTATGTTTTGCGTAAAAAACAAATTTAATAAGCTTTAGCATGTGCAAGTATGGGCTATGTCTCTTCAGATGTTAAAAATCTCTTTGAAATCAAAAGATTTGAGGGAAATGGCTTTGATTTATGGAAAGAGAGGATGCTTGAAAGTCTCTTTGTCAAAGATTGTGAAGAGGCTCTTACTTAGACTAAACTAGAGACAACGGATTTGATCAAGAAAGCCATTACATATATGAAAATGGTAATCTTTGATGAGATTTTGGTGGTCTTAAAGGACCTTGTTACTACATATGGGAGAGGTTTAGGGCCCATATGAGAATGTCACACGTGTAAACCAAGTGCACTTAATGCGAGAACTTGTTGGCATGCAATTTGATGAGGCAAAGAGTGTTCTAAAGCATTTATCCTTGTTTATAGGTGTTCATTCTCAATTGTAGGATCGAGTTTAGCTGCTTTTGATGACGAACTTAAAGCATTTGTCTTACTGATGACACTTCGTGATTCATGGGAGGCATTGATCGTCTCACTTTCATATAACCTAACTGTTGGGTGTGTGTAGAAGTGCGAAAGACACATAAGAAGCACACACAATGAGCACAAATGCAGCAAGACACACGGAGAAGATAGATGGCTGGAATAGCTCACTCTATTGATGATGATCAGAACTGAAGTAAGAGCTGAATAATATCCCTAAGTACAAAGTACCACCACATATGAGTGAATCATGTATTTGGTAACATGGGGAAAAAACCTCTAGCCAACACTAGAGTAAAAAGTGCCCGTGTATAGGGAAAAGGTTCACGTCAAAGCTACTCAAGGAACACATAAGTGTAACAAACCCCTTGGAGCGAATGATGTGAACATATATATGGAGTGAGAGATCTGCCTCCACTAAGCAATAAGCCTAAAGCTTTGCGAAAAGCTTCAAACTTTTCCCATGGAAGAGCTTTGGTGAATATGTCTGCCATATATCTTGTGTAGGCACATATACCAAATCAATATCTCTTGCATGAAAGCGCTCTCTCACATAGCGATAATGCACCTCGATATGTTGGTCCATGCATGAAACTCTAGATTTTGTGCAAAAGCCAATGAAACACCCAGTCAATAGTATGTCATCAACATAAAGAACAAGCACTGTAAGATGAACCCCGACTTTGCGTACATAGAGTGTGCTTTCAATTGGATTACATGTGAAGCCAAGAGCAATGAAGTGCTTATGGATTTTATCATACCATGCACACGTGGGTCTTGCTTGAGACCATACAAGGTTTTATGCAAGCGATAAACCATATGCTCTTTCCCTTTCATGGCAAATCGAGGAGTTGCTTCATATAAAGCTATTCTTGCAAATCACCATTCAAGAAAGTTGTTTTTATGTCCAACGGCTGTCGTTTTCAACCTCGTTGGGAAGCCAATACAATGACCGTACTAATGGTAGTCATGTATGACGTAGGCGCAAAAGTTTCCTCATAGTCAATGCCATATTGTTGCACATATCCTTTGGCAACCAATCTAGCTTTGTAGCGATCAATGTTATCATCTGAAGTTCTTTTAATCTTGTAAACCCACTTTGTACCGATGATACTTTTCCCTTTTGATCATGCACATTCGGCTCCCATGTACCATTCCTATGTATGGAATCCTTTTCTGATTGCATAACACTCATCCAATGTGGATCATCACATGCATCTTCAAAAGTAAGTAGCTCTTCATTACATGCTGTTGCAATAAGAGAATAATCCAGAAAATTATTTGATGTATGGCGAGAGCTTGATCTTGTTCTACCAAGTAAATGTGCACTTAATTTGTTGTTCTGCAAAGTTTGTTCCAGCCACTCTTGTGCACTCTTGATAGACATACGTTCATTATGTAATACATCATCAACATGTTTATCATGTGTGGGCTGAATTTCATTCTCATTTTCAGCCATATTTTGTCGCAAATGTTCTGCCATATGTGACTAGAAATTTCGAGTAGTTCTGGCCATGTTTGGCTGAAAAATTTCAACCATGTCTGGCTGGAAATTTTCAGCATTTTCAGCTCTATTTTGTTGGAATTTTTCGGCCTTTTGAGCCTCAGTTCATTGATCTACACAGCCATAGTCAAGCACACCACTTTGGAACAAAGGCATGAGTGTATCAAACACATCTTGTGAGTTAATTGTTGGCTGTTTTTTGCATTCAAGTAGAGGGTAAACTGAATTCTCAACAAATACGACATCTCGACTCACAATAATTGTGTTCGTCAATGGATGGTACAAACGATATCCCTTACTTTCAACATTATAACCAACAAATATACATTTCTTTGTCTTGTCATCAAGTGTGTGACGTTGTTGTGATGCCACAAGAGCATATGTTAAACAACCAAACACATGCATATGATTAACCATAGGTTTACGTCCATTCCAAGCCTCATAAAGAGTGATGACTCTCAATGACTCTATATATAATATCTGTGTGTGTATATATATATATATATATATATATATATATATATATATATATATATATATATATATATATTTATTTATTTATTTTTTAATTTTTTAATTTTTTCTTGTTTGTATTTTTCATGTCTTATATTGATCTTATTTTTTGTGTAGTATGTTGCTTTTGTTTGTTGTTTTTTCTTATGTGTATGTGTTTGTGTTCTATATCTTGGGTTCGTAAGTTTGGATAACTCTGAAATTATGAAGGTATATATGACTCTCAATGCTTTTGTAGGGGAGTGATTCAACACATAGTTTGCACACATGACCGATTCCATCCAAAATTTGTCAGGAAGGTGTTTTTCTTTAGCCATACATCGTGCCATTTCAAGGAGTGTTCTATTTTTACGTTCCACAAAACCATTTTGCCGAGGTGTATATGGCACCGTAAAATGGTGTGAAATTCCTCTTTCACGATCGTGTGTAGACTATCGTTAAAGAGGAATTTCACGATAGTCTATCGTGTGTAGACTCTTCGGATGTGTGTAGACTATCGTGGATTGAATCAGTGTTGCATACGCAACGCGTTGCGAACGTTGGCAACTTTCGCAACGCAACTCCGCGTTGCGTACACGTTCGCAACGCGTTGCTAAAAAATAAAAAAATAGAACCCTTCTCAACAAGCCAAAAATGGTCCACAAGGAAAGTTCTTTTATCTTTTAACCATTATGAATTATGAACAAAAGAGTTGATGAGCTGAATAATCATACAAGAAAGGCCAATGCCTCAACAAGCATAAAGAAAAGGAGGGAAACAAAGAGAGTATACGATGTTCCGGCTCCCACTTACCATATGATCATTCCAACATCATGTACCATACTGCCATATAACATCATGCATATGCATATATATGTATCTCCTTATGTAGGTTTGTATGTATGTATGTATGAACTATATATGTAATGTATGCATGCATATTCCTATTTTTATATGTTCCCCCTAAAATTTGTTTATTCACTTAGTTATGTATGTATGTATCTATATATGCATGTATGTATATATGTATGATGTAATTCCTATAGTCTATTACTCTATGTTTATTGAAAATCTTGTGTATTTACTTATGTATGTATCTAATAAATATGTTTGTATGCTTTTAGTATGTACCTAGTGCCTACTTAGTACTATGTACATAATTATTAATATGTATGCATGTATGTATGTATGTATGCATCTATGTGCTATGTATATATATAATATGTATATACTATGTAGATATGTACATAAAAATGTATGTATTACATATGCATGTAGTATATATTTACTACTATGTATGTAATATAATGTAATATATGCATGTATGTATGTCTATGCTATGTATATATGTATGTATGTACATGAAAAGACAAATTGATTACCTATATATTTGATATATACATTGTATAAATGTAAACATGTCTTGTTTTCATTCCTTTTTTATGATACTTAAGCATGTATAAGAAGATATCTATACCTAGGATATCTAAAATTTAGAAAAATATATACAATAAAAATTGAAGCGTACGCAACTTTATCGCAACTTCGGGTTCGAAACTCCAACCCGTTGCTAACGCGTTAGCAACCCGTTGCCTACGACGTTGCCATCCCGTTGCTAACCACTATGTTCATGAAGAAAAGCATTGAACTCATGTGACATGTATTCATTACCGCGATATGTGCATAGAGTCAAAAGCTTATTTCCAAAAAAATTTTCAGCCATAGCTAAAAATGCTTTGAAGCAAGAAAATATCTCATTCTTTGCTTTCATAGGATTCACTCATGTATGGTGAGTAGCATCATCAATGAAGGTAGCAAAATATACATGCTTCATAAAAGATGGACTCTTGATGGACCACATGCATCACAATGAACAAGCTGCAATTTTCTTGCAGTGTGTATGACTATCTTTAGGAAAAGAAGCACAATACATTTTTCCAAGAATGCAACCTTGACGTGCATGCTTTTCAATGGACTCAAGTGTTGGCAAACCAATAACCATGTCCTTCCTTTGCAAGTAAAGCAAACTATTGAAGTTCAAGTGACCAAAACGAACATGCCAAAGCTCCATTTCAGCCATGTAAGAAGTATGAGCAACCAAGGCATTTGAGGCAGCCCTCTTGTATGGATCCAAGCGATACAAACCATTACATAATGTACTAGACATCACAATAATATCACCATTGCTGAAATCTTGAACCATACACTTATCATCAACAAAGTGTACATGAAGTCAAGCTTTGGCAATCATCGGAATTGAAATTAAGTTCTTCTTGATACTGGGTATATACAACGCATTTTTCAAACGAATCACACCTCCATTTGCAGCCATAAGTTCAATTTCTCCTACTCCAATGATAGGATAAGAGGCATTGTTTGCACACACTGCATCTTCTCCTTTGGTTGCATCTTTCAAAACCTTTTGCATGAAGGTATGTGCTTTGAAGCACCACTATCAAAGAACCAATCCGAATATGCCTATGTTGGCTTCATCATTCTTTCCATTTGAAGAATTTTCAGCAATAGACATGCCAAACTCCTCCTCCTTTTCATTGCGCTTAGCAAGCTTTCTACACCGATCAATAGTATGACTTGCCTTTTGGCAATTTGTATCTCTTCTTCTTTTGCTAATCAACATCATTAGATGAATGAGTGAGAAAGGAAGGTTAAGGCTTTGGTTTTAGGAATGAGTGGGATAGGAAGGTTAAGGCTTTGGTTTTGATGAACTCAAAGCTGAACCATACTTGCTTTTCCCTTTTTGTGAGATAGCAAGTGTTTGTGTTCTCTCAATCAAACCACTCCTATTCACTCTAGATTACTTTTGTTGCAAAAGAAGACAACTTCATCAAATGCATACATATTTGGATTCCCTTTTGCAACCAAACGGAGCGTAGTGGCAAAGCTTTGAAAAGATTCTGGTAATCCTTTCAACAATGTAGAGATGAGTTATGCATTCGGAATAATCTCATCTATGTTTGTCAATTGCTCTTTCAAGTCCTTGATGCGTGTCACATACACATCCACAGACTCATGTTTAGCCATACATACATCCTCAGGTTGTTTCGTCAAGTATGCAACATGTGTTTCGTTATGCACGACATACAAAGAAGCAAGAGTGTCCCATGCCTGTCTTGATGTAGAACATGACCGAATGTGTGGAACTATGTGACGCTTCACAGAAAGCACAATCAATGGATCAACTTGAGCATGTTTTCCATCCCTTTTAAGTTTCTCTTATGTAGATGGAGGAGTAACCACTGTACTAGAAAGAAGCTTCATATGTGACAGTAGACTATGAAGTAGAAGAACGTGTGGGTCATCGATCTACATCTACCACTATGTTCCATAGTTGTTTCGCAACAAGAACTTGTTTCATCATGTAAGACCACATTGGATAGTTGGTCCCATCAAGCTTATCTTCAACTTGAAGCATGCCAAACAAGTCATTGTTGCCCACCATATCACTAAAGAACAAGAATGTGACAAATTCTTTACTTCAACGAAAAATGAAATGAGTGCTGAAATTTCAGCTCACAATCTATCACTCTGGTGGAGATTCTGATTGCATGAATGACTTCAAAATAGGGGCAAAACCCTAGTGTGATTGATGGAAATGTTTCTTGATTGCCGAAAATCATTCTTCTACCAAAGGGGATCTAATTGAAGCATTGCTTACTTTAAATGATGCATTATCTTAGAATTATAGACTGCTTGCATGGGAAAGATTATTTGGAAAGTTTGTTTGCTTTGGCTGAGATTAATTTTAACATAAATTATGGCATAAAAGGCTTTGCCACATGAGCCAAATGTGCCTTGATAAACTATGTAATCTTGACAAGTTTGATGGTGAAGGCACAAAACTAGCATTTATAAAGAGTGCCAATATGGTAAGCAAGTAAAGAATTCCTACAATGGTGTCCATGTAAGTCTAACATGCTTTATCTTGTTCCTTCCGATGTTTATAGCATGCCCACCATAGATCGGGGATGCTCTTTACTTTGTTTCTTTTGTTGATGACTACTCCAAGGATCTTTGAATGTATTTGCTAAAATCTAAGGATGAAGCCTTTGCTGCATCTAAAAGGTTTTATGTATTTATGATCACCCAAAGAGGGAGAAAGCTAAAATGCACACACATGGATAACAAAGGTGACTTCACAAGTGTTGAACTTAATAGATTTGTGATGATCTTGGCACTAAAAGGGAGCTAGCAATCCCATACATCCCCTCTTCTAAAGGTGTGGCTGAAAGGTATAATAGGACTCTTTGTGAGAGGGTGAGATGTATGCTGTCCACAACTAATCTCCCTCATGGATCTTGGGAAGATGCTTGGAAAGCTGTAGTACATGTTCTAAATCGATCCTCTCTCATGCCTTTAAAAGGTGGCATTCTTGAAGGGGTTTGGTTTGGCAAACTTGCTTTATATGACCACCTATGCATCTTTGTGGATATTAGACATGAGTTGAGGAAGAAATGAGATGCAAAGTCTATAAAAGGCATTTTTATGGGGTATGGAGATGAAATTTGGTTACCTCAACTCCAAAAAATAATATGAAGCTGAGATGTTGTATTTAACGAGGCAAGTTTCTACAAAATGTTATGCCTATGAAAATGACCATAAAAGGGTCAATTTTTAGCATGTATGAACACATGCTAAACCTGATTTTGACCCTCAAAATGCCGAAACAGAGGGCATAGACTTCTAAGAAGTATTCTCTCCTATGGTAAAAATGATACATTGTGTGTGTTATTTGCTCTCACAGCTGCAAGCAACCTTCTTACATGTTGATCTTGAAGAGAGGAGCACTATTTGAAGCAACCTGAAGAGTATGCGACTCTTGGAAAGGAACACTTGATATTTAAGATTAAAGGAAACATATGGGCTGAAGCAAGCTCCTAGACAGTAGTACAAAATGTTTGATGCTTTTGTGCTCAAAAATGGGTTGAGAAGAATCGAAACTCATCACTGTTTGTACACCAAAAAGGACATGGATTGTAGCCCACTAATCCTTGTGCTCTATGTAGATGATATGCTCCTGGCTGTTGAGAAAAGGAGTACTTTAGATGCTCTTAAACAACAGCTTAATGCTGTATTTTCAATGGAGAACTATGGAGAAATTGAGCATATCCTTGGAATGAGGACAAAAAGGCAACGACAACAAGACACATTGTATTTGTTGTAGGAATGATTAGCAAATGGACATTATAAGTCCTAGTTCCATATACTTTGGGTTAGGAATTCTCTATTGTTGTATATATTCATGAACATTCTGATTAGCTTTAGTTTTATCATAGGTCAAAATTAGAATAAGGTCATGGTAAAAAAATGGATATTTAGGTCATTAAGAAATGAATCACATTTCATAAAGAACTTGAAGAGAACAACTCAACCGTATATAACACTCGCTCAAATAATCTCATTTCACCCGTAAAAGTCAAGCCCTAATATGTTGGTCAAAACTCTAAAAACCAGATTTGACAAACTAACAAAAGTCAGAAGTATTAACAATATGACACATGCCAATCCTTTAACTCTTAAGCCCCAAATTGACTTGATTTTGCCAAGTCTCATTGCTTTTGACCTTTATAATCTTTTTGACTTTTGTAATTTGTTTTTCGATTCTGATCTTGAAATTAGGGTTTGACTTTTAGCCATTAATTCCTTACCAAACACCTAAGTCTTAAATATTTGAATAGCTCTTGAGGAGTACAATCACATTATGTAATAAGAATTTTGATGGAGATTCTAGACATTTTGACTAGTTTGACTAGCTTTGACCAAGCTTTGACCTTCAATTTTATTATTTTAATTTTCATCTTGAGCTCCTTAGTGGAAGGTTGTTGACTTTTTCCAACAATTCCCTCCTAATTTGGCATTAGGGGAATATGCTAAGTAGGTAATTTTGTTAGTTGATGAAGTTACTATTATTATTATTATTATTATTATTTAATGATTTAAGTACATGTTTAATTTTCAAAGATTATTTTAAGTATCCACCGGCCCACAAAAGGATCTTAGACATGAAGAGCACTCCCACAACACACATCATAAGGAGAAGTCACACATCACCCACTATTCTGAACCAAGTACTACCTGGAAGGATAGAGACAAATTTACGATGCAAAGCTAGACAAGGATCTTAGACATGAAGAGCACCCCCACAACACACATCACAAGGAGAACTCACACATCACCCACTCTTCTGAACTAAGTACTACTTGGAAGGATAGAGACAAATTTAGGATGCAAAGGAAGAAGATAGAATATACAATCAAACATACTTTCAAGATTATCAAGGTTGGCAAGTCCTTTCCAAAACAAGGTCATGTGCTCTCGTCTACACCTATCAAACACGCGCACACACACAGATGATATGGTTTGAAATGCAAAGTTAGTGGTTTCTTCAACCACTCCACCAATCTCATCTTCACGCTTCTTCTTCTTCTTCTTTTGCTACTGTTGCATCTTCTTTCTTTTTCAACCACTCCACCAATCTCATCTTCATGGTTTTCTTTTCCTACATCGATACTATTGGGCATAAGTGGATATAAGGGAAAGTAGATAAACTTTGGTGGATGTGGTCGTCGAGACTAAGATGGGGACACAATGTTTGTGTGAACTTCTTACATGAAGTCAGCCAAGGAGGTTGGAGGAAGGATGGTCCAGGCACAAGTTGCCCAGAAGGGCGGTTAGGAAGAGAGTCCATGCATCAATCGCCAATGAGATGATCCTAAGGAAGGTTATATCATTGTGGCCTAGAGGAGGCTCTAGCAAAGTTTAGCCCAAGCCAATGAAACTTTGCATCCATCGCCGCATGTAGTTTTAACCTTGCAATTTGGTTATGGAGCATAGAAGTATAAACTTGAGCACATCTAGATCATTTCGAGTAGGTGTGTTGCAGCTAGGTTTTATCCCCTTTTCAAAGCCATTCGTGTCGTCAGATTTGCTATCAGAGTTACTGATTGTGAGCTTGCATTGTAGCTTTGTTGAAGTTCATATCTTGCTACTTTTGAGTTCTTTGGGGCACTTGCAAGAAACAATGACTTGTTTGGCATGCTTTAAGCTTTATGTAAGTTTGATATGACAAACTATCCATGTGGTCTTACATGATGAAGCATGTTCTTGTTGCAAAGCAACTATGGATCATAGTGGCTGATATTGACAAACGACCTAGTGGTTATTCTACTATGCAGCCTTATGATTCCGGAAAACATTGATGAGATCATTTTGGATTCGTAGCTCATTTCTACACTACTCAAAGGATTGCTAGAATCTTTTCAAAGTTTTGCTACTACACTTCATTTGATTGAAAAAGGAAATCCAAGTATGTATACTTTTGATGAGGTTATGTGTCTTCTTTTGGAAGAAGAGCAATCAAGAGTGAATAGAAGTGGTTTGCTCGAGGGAACGCAAACATTTGCTATTACACAAAAGTGAAAAAACAAGTATGGTTCAGCTTTGTCTTCATCAAAACCAAAGGCTCCCTCTTACTCTTCCTCTTCCACTCAAAATCACATGGGGACGCGTCCCGAGTCCTAGGGACGTCGGGATGCCATCCCTTAAGATGGATGGAGAAGAGACGGGCAGCCGGGATGGCGGCTGTTCCCCCAAGCCCCTATGTAACAATCCATCCCTGGGACGTTAGTTTGTGACAGTCCATATCCGGGATGGGACGGTTTGGCAAGAAGTCTTTTTGAACTTTGAAATATTTTTTTTTTTCCCGGATTTTTTTAGGCTAGGTTTGGTGCTTCCTTAAGGGCTTCAAGAGCCTTCTTTTAGCACCACTCTCAAGCATAAATAGAGCCATTTTAGCTTATGAAACTCACAAGCTTACTTGGAACTTTCATGGAAAGCATCCGATGTGCATGAAAGTTTTAGCTAGCATTCCTCGTGCATATTCAATGGATGCTCTATATCCTCTCAACCCTCTTTTCAATCCTCCTCTTTTCTCCTCTCCTCATAGTATTCTCTTCCCATATGGCTTGTTCATCGCGACAAGTCGATCCAACAGGAGGCGGCATGCTACAAGCAAATGGACATGGTGGGAAGAGGTGGACTCTTCTGTATCTGTTGGAGAAAGAGGTAGTGCAAGGCCATTGAGTTGCAAGCTATGTGGCCACAAAAGAACTAGTGGAGCAAACATCTTTTTGTTCTCGAGATGTAACACTTTTTTGATATGATTATGATGATTTATCCACACTATTTGACATGATACAATACATATGACTTGTCTTTGAGTAAGTCTGAATGTTGAACCATCAATGTGCTTCGTACATGTTCATAGTTCAATGTGTATACTTAAAAACCACCTTTTTTCCATGGTTTTTCTCTTATTGGTCGTTTCATATGATAATAAATTCATCATACACTACTTTTATTTTATCATTTTGACAAAAACAACATTTTTTAGTGTTGTCCTATGGATGCATCCCCGGGACATCCTAGGCATCATCCCCGTCCCAAGGACAACCGTTATCGGGACCCGTCCCCATCCCTTGGTGACTTTGCTTCCACTTCTTTCTCTCATGATGGTGATATACAAAAGAAGAAGAGATGCAGGTATTATCAAAAGGTTAGACATACCGTTGATGAATGTAGGAAGCTTGCCAAGAGTAATGAAAAGAAAGAATTCGACATGTCTATCATTGAAAATACATCCATAATGTTGCACAAGATGTTTGGGCATGTATTCTTACATGTCATTATGATTCATAATCACATTCTACATGTATGATTGTGAA
>CM035431.1:48608738-48613738 GCA_020310875.1 Ceratopteris richardii
GGGAGGGAGGGAGAGAGGGAGGGAGAGAGGGAGGGAGGGAGGGAGGGAGGGAGAGAGAGAGAGAGAGAGAGAGAGAGAGAGAGAGAGAGAGAGAGAGAGAGAGAGAGAGAGAGAGAGAGAGAGAGAGAGAGAGAGAGAGAGAGAGAGAGAGAGAGAGAGAGAGAGAGAGGAGGAGGAGGAAAGAATATTTTTACGTGTATTAGGAGGCCGAAGTCGGCCTATGAGACGAATCGATGTACATGGGTGTATCTTCTGTCAATCGCAAATGATAAAAGTGCTGAAAAAACTGGTAAAGCTGATGATAGATCTTCATAATATGTATGTGGAGATACTCATGAAAGTGGTGGGTGTATGGGGTGCGATATCTATGATAGTCTATATGCAAAAGGGTAGTACAACAATCATGACAATGCATCTGAAATGACTAACTAGCTCCATTTTGTGCTAGTGGGTGGGTGTAAGATGTGATACATAGGTGGAGGTGGAGTGAGGGCCACGGCAGCGGGATCAGCCAAAGCCTCGGATCGTCTTTACTCCATGGTGCGATGGTCACGAGCCTGGATCTCCACAATGTGGTGTCGGTGAAGTCTTGGAGCCCCATATCAGATAGCACGGGGTCGTCTCCTAGCTCGAGAGGTCTGAGCCTGCTGAAGAGTCACTCCTCTCGGTGTGTGAGCTGAGGGGGGGAGGGCTGCTGCATGTCGTGGAATAAAGAAGTCAGTGAGCTGACTCTGTCTCCCTCTTGTATTGGCTCCTATAGTAGGCTGGAGTAGGGAATCTCTGTGACTCTGTGTCTCTAGTAAGAATCGCCCTAGCTGTCTCTGGTCTCTAGAGTCCATGATCTCTTGGAGGGTGGACTTCCGTGTAAACAGAGTCTCGTATCTCCCTTTGATGTCATCATATGTCACGAGGAAGGAGATAAGGAAGAGAGCTCACACACACTCTCACTCTCAAGGAGAAGCACACACACACAGATTGAGGCAAGGAAGAATGATGTTCTTCTTATTCTTCTATTACATAAAAGGAATGTACAAGAATGACCTAAAAAACAAGAATACAACAAGTGCAATATATAAAGACCAGTACATAAGGAAAAACATATTGTTCGCGAATGAGTGAGCTGGCAAGAAACAAATGTGCCATCACTCTCGGTAGATAAATCTAATAAAGCTCAATGAAGTATCCCTAACATATACCGGCGTGACCACTATACATGTCAGAGAAACGAAAAACTGGTACGTGTCATCCTGGATCATCACATGTTGAGCTTGATATCTCAACACTCCCCCTCAAGCTCAACGCCATATCTTGTAAGCATCTTCTGAAACTTCTTCAACTTCTCAGCTCCAAGTGCTTTGGTGAAAATATCAGCAACCTGCTCATCTGTTCTCACATAAACAAGATCATTATCACCTGCTAATACCTTCTCTCTGATGAAGTGATAATGTACCTCGATATGCTTTGTTCTAGCATGGAAAACAGGGTTCCGTGCTAACTGTATGCTGCTAAGATTATCACAATAGATAGTGATAGGCTTTTGCACTTCCACACCTAGATCTGCAAGTAACATCTCCAACCATGATACCTCACATGCTGCCATTGCAGCACCTCTATACTCAGCCTCTGTACTCGACAAAGCAATACTGGGTTGCTTCTTACTGCTCCATGTAATAGCTGCACCTCGAAGTGAGAAAAGAAAGCCACTAGTAGATCTTCTATCTAGAGTACTACCAACCCAATCTCCATCGGTGTATCCATGAACCTGCAAATCTACACCAGCTTCATAAAACAATGCATAATCCAAAGTAGCACTCACATAACGTAGAGTGCGCCTCAGAGCATCCAAATGTGGCTTCCTGGGAACCTGCATAAACTGACTTTCAAGTCCAACAGTATAACTTAGATCAGGCCTTGTAATTGTGAGATATATAAGACTTCCCACAATTTTCCTCTACATAGTAGCATTTTCCAATGCTTGACCTGATGTAGTATCCAATTTCAAATTCTGATCTAATGGCATAGAAATTGGGTTACAATCAGCCATACCATACTTTTGCAGCATATTCAAGGCATATTGCCTTTGCGACATCCATATACCTGTTTCTGTATGTATAAACTCAATGCCCAAGAAATAGCGTAGCACACCAAGATCTTTCATGTCGAATTCCTGCATAAGAAGTTTCTTTACCTCTTTGATGCTTTCTTCATTATCACCACCTACAATCAGGTCATCAACATAAATAGCCACAATAGTGATGCCATCATCAGCCTTCCTTGCATATAGTGAGTGATCTGCATCACACATAGAAAACCCAATGCTGGTTAAGTAATCAGCAATCCTTGCATGCCATGCACGAGGGGCTTGCTTCAGCCCATACAAAGCCTTTTGCAACCTGCAAACATATTCTGGATGCTTTGAATCTTCATATCCTTGTGGCTGGTCCATATATACTTCCTGTAACTCACCATGTAGGAAAGCATTCTTCACATCCATCTGATGCAAAGTCCATCCTTTTGCTGTAGCTAATGCAACAAGTGTTTTGACAGTAGGCATTTTAGCTAGAGGGATGAATGTTTCCTCATAATCAATGCCATATGTCTGTGCATAACCTTTAGCTACCAATCGTGCTTTATACCTGCTCATGCTACCATCAGCATTATGCTTTACCTTGTAAACCCATTTGCAACCTATGGATTTCTTTCCTTGCGGTAATGGAACCAGCTTCCATGTATCATTTCCATAAAGTGCGGCCATCTCCTCATCCATAGTTTTTTCCCAATCTACATTACCAATTGCATCTTCAAAACAAGAAGGTTCAGCATCTTGTATTACCTTTGTCATGTAGGCACAATGGCGAGCCATGTAACTATCATATGTCAATCGTTGCACTGAATTACGCATCCTCCGAGATCTTCTTGGTCCTGGGTCACTTCTTTTTGTATCATCTGCATGTGCCCTTGTTACTCTTGGAGTCTTCACAGAGGGCAATCCAAGTTCCTCATCAAGACTCTTTTCTGAACCGCTTGAATCTCCATCAACGTCTTCAAAACCTGCACCTGTTTTACTACCAGCAAAAAGCTTTTCTTTACCTTTCTTGGATGTATTTGATGAATTTGCTGGACTGAAATTTCCACGCAATCTTCCACTCCATGGATTTGAGTTGGAACTATTGCTTGGTGATGCATCCGGTCCACTCAAAACTTGAGATTCTGCACTAGATTTTTCAGCATTTTCTTTGTCATTTGGTTCAAGATTTACTCCTTCTTTGGCATCTGCATAGAAGCTTGACATTTCATCAAATACCACATCTCTGTTCACCTTCACCTGTCGTGTGAGTGGGTTATAACATTTATACCCCTTTTGCTCAAGGGAATATCCAATGAAGACACATTTTTCTGCTGTCGGATCAAGCTTCGTCCTCAACTCATCTGGAACATGTACATATGCAATACATCCAAAAACTTTCAGATGTGATAAGTTTGGCTTTTTACGTGTAAACTTCTCTTCAGGTGTAACTTGATGTACAGCAGCAGTCGGAGTTCTGTTCATGATGTATACAACAGTATGCATAGCTTTTGCCCAATAACAATGAGGCATATTCTTTTCAGCCATCAAGGCTCTTGCTATTTCTGCAATATGTCTATTTTTGCGTTCAACAACACCATTCTGTTGTCCATTCTGTTGTGGTGTGTACCTGCATGAAAACTGACGCTGAATTCCATGATTTTTTAGAAAACTGCTGAACTCATTTGACATGTATTCACCTCCTCCATCAGATCTTAATGTTTGAATGTACTTCCCTGTCTGCTTTTCCACCATAACTTTAAAATTCTGGAAGTGAGTAAACACCTCGCTCTTCTCTTTCATGAAATATACCCATACTTTGCGTGTATGGTCATCAATGAAAGTAACATAAAACCTGCAACCGCCCATAGATGTGGTCTTTGTTGGAGCCCAAACATCTGTATGTACTACTTCTAGTACATTCTCACTAACATGCTTGTCATGTGGAAATGATGCTCTTGATTGTTTACCAAATTGACATGCTACACATACCTTTTGCATTTCTGCAACTTTGAAATTTGGTAGTCCATGGACAATCTCCTTTGATTGCATCAGTTTCAGCCTTTGCAAGTTTGCATGTCCAATCGTTTGTGCCATATCTCTATATCTGCAATAACTCCTGCACCTTTTGCAAACATGGCTGCATTCATTTCGGGAATCTTCACATTTAAGGTGAACATCCTACCCAATTTGTTTCCTTTGGCAACCAATCGTCCATCCTGCTTGTACTCTTCTACATATAATCCATTAGCATTGAACCTGACTTGTAATCCCAGGTCAACCATTTGTCCAACAGAAACCAGATTCTTCGTTATATTTGGAACGTGCAGCACATCAGCGAGATGTTTTACCTTTCCGTCCTCCATAGATAATGCTATGTTTCCTGTATGCTCAATAGGATGCGATGTATCATATCCTGTTTCAACATATCCAGGAACTGGCATTTTCTGCAAACTACTAAACCATTCTGCATGACTGGTCATGTGATTTGAAGCACGTGAATCAACATACCAGACATTATCATTTGATTTTGAAACACCAGCAGACATCGTATTCATCATGTGATGTTGAACCATAAACAGCTTCTCAGAATCATCTGCACTTGTGGATGCATAGTTGTTTTGCTTCCTTCTGTTATTTTGATTCTTTAACCTGTAATCACGTTCAAAGTGTCCAGGTTTACCACAATTCCAACATCCTTTACTATCATTACCTGAATCATTTCTTTGGAAATTTCTGCGACCTCTTTGGCTCCCCCTGCCTCGAAACTGTCCTCTTCCTCTTGCATGATTCTGTTGTTGACATTGGTCTTGGTTATTGTTTCCTCTTAAAAACTTCCAAAACCTCTACCTCTGCCTCTTCCTATGCCAGAGTAGAATACCTGCTCAGGACTGGGCTTTCCTTGGGAGTTTGAATCCTCACCAAGATTCTTTTC